>BLKR01003017.1:0-165293 GCA_011170035.1 Teleogryllus occipitalis | reverse complement strand
GGCGGCGGGGGCGGCGGGGGCGGCGGGGGTGGCGGGGCGGCGGGGCGGCGGGGCGGCGGGGCGGCGGGGCGGCGGGGCGGCGGGGGCTGTCCTTATCAGACGAGCGGGCCACGGTCGACGCGGATGGATACGTTTCCGATAGATAGCGCAGGGGGAGGCGCCCGGACGCGCTCGCAATGGACATGATGAGGGGGCGGCTGAAGCGTTCATGCGCGGAAAATAGAGGGGTGGCCGTGGGAAGCTGATCAGTCGAGGGGGAGGTCGGACGAGTTTGAGATGAGAAAAAATAATAAACGCCCAGAGAGGTAAAACACAAATGCAAAGTACAGGAGAGAATGAGATAAAACGTACTGTTCTTGTGCAAAGTAGTTTTAAGAAATGTTATATTTTTCAGTAAAAAATGAAAATTCATACATACCTCTTTTCAATACATAGAATTTACGATAAGTTAATCAAGAACAGCAGCAAATTAAAGCGATGTTTGCAATAAAACAAGTAATTGTATTCTCACTGAAGAACTTCATTCAGCTTAATTTATGCTTAAAAAACTAGTGAGTTATGTAACATGCATTAAAGTTTGTGTAATAAATGGTAAACATTTCAAGAATGTATTTGTATAATATTATATGTCAAAATGCAGACTCAGACAAGACAGTACAAAATAAGAGCGTGCATAATATGAAGGCAGCATTTAGACCTCCTTTGTAATGAACATCGAATAAAAAGCAAGAAAATAGAAGATAAAAGTGGAGCATTTGCGCGGTAGAAAATGCCCTAATGGTACGAGCCGAACGTTCAGATAAGAAAAATACGAGTCTCAGGAGAACCATTCGTTTAGTAGGTAAATAGATTAAAGAAAATGTAGAACGCGGAGGAGGCAAAAAAGAAAGGTCTTGTGAAATTAAAAAAAAAGACTATTTAAAACCGAAAAAGAAAGCAGCATTTACGAATGGCGAAAAGAAAGTAAAGCGAAACGCTGCAACCGGAAAGTACAAAAGCCACACTCAGGTGGCGCGGGCGATGCAGGGCTGGGAGGTGCGCGTTGTAGTCGTGGGCGCCTGGGGGGGGGGGGCTTCCAGCAGCAGCGGGGGGCTCCGGGTGATGGGGAGGGTGACGGGGCAGCGGCAGCAAAGGCGCAGTGCATGGTGATGAGCTGCTTTAAACGGCGGGATTAAACGCGGCCGGGAGGTAAAACAGGGCGGCGTGGCGTTTCCAGGCGATTGGACGGCGGCGACCGCCGGGCGCAGAGCCAAACCGCCGACGGGGGGGGGGCACGGCGCCACCGACAAAGCAGGACGGGGAGCTGCGGCGGAGAGTCGGCGGAAGGCGGACGAGCGAAGTAGTCGTTCCAGGTTAAGAAGGAAAGATAAGAGAGGATAGAAAGGAAATGAAAAAAAGTACCAATTTGAGTAAAAAAATACATTTGAATTGAAAAAGAGAATAACAAAAATAGGTGCCAGGTCGATAGGACAGCGCAGGTCACCGAGTAAACACATTTAACAGAATTGTGCAGATAGGCTTTGCCGTGGAGCAGAAACAAGTGCAAATCAAAAGCGTTGGAGCAAGAATTATTACAAAATAGATGTGAGGAGCACAATGAGATGGAAAATAACAGTGTGTATGGAGTGTGTAATATAGAAGAATACTAACATCTACTTGAACAGTAGAGACAACACGAAATGCTGTAGAGAAAACTATAAATAAAATTTAATGAAGTTTAAGTTAAAAATAAACTTCGTAATTGACGACAAAGAAAGTAGAAAAGGAGAGAAGTACAAATGGCTAAGAATTGAATATATACAGCAAGGAACATGCGGCTGCAAGGAAACAACGTTCTATGCAATCAGTGCAGATTATAACGTCATTATTTCAACAACCCTTGGGCTTTTAGACAATTCAGGGGTTGTCCCTGTGTAGACTTGAAGAGCCCATTTTTCTACTCAATTGACATGCAATTTCTTATCCATAACCACAAGGAATATAATGTGCAACAAAGAAAGAAAAATAGAAGGAAATATCATTTTTTTGTGCTCTGAAATGAAACGATTCCTATTTGTTCACAAACTTAAAACCGCCTTTGCCGAAGAGTATTACTTACGACGCAACATGTACCCCAAATGCAAAGCGGGAGCTGTGGCTCGGTGCATCAACTGATGGCCCTGTAGCGCCTCTGAGCGGGAGGTCCTAGGTTCGAGTCCCGGCGGCGGCGGGATTTTGGACACTAGCTTTTCAGCTAGGTCGAATTCAGTCGCTGTCTGTAGGAGAATTCTGGCGGCCGGCAGCTCTGATCGGTAGTTTTCCGTGGTTTCTCCCATCAACACCAGACGCATGCCGAAGTAGTACCATATCAAACGGGCTACGGACCGCGCGCGATCTTTCCTTCCTCCTCCTTGTCCTATCCTCATCCCTTACGCTAATATGCACTACACTACCACACAGGGGGCCCGGTCGGGGATTTAGAACTTCTCCGGGCTGAGGCGGTGGCCTGCTGGTGGGAGATAGCTGGTTGGGGAAAACTCTTTTAGCCGACGATAGGATCAGGCCATTTAGCGGGGAAGACCACCACTACTTCCCGAGCCAAACCACGCAGTACACTTACGGGACTAATGACCATAGTAGTTGGCGAACCCGGAATCACAACCAATCAACCGAAACACAACTGAACAACGTTCCGAAAGCGAAGCCCCAAAAGGCATTTCGCAGCTGCAGTGAAGTGAAGTGAAAGCGCCGTGCGCGAGTGCGGCCACGTGGGCGACACAGGCGAGGCGGCTGCCTGCCCGTGGCGCCGCGCCGCGCCGGGGCAAAATCGATACGCTGCGCCAAGTGAGGCTGCGGGCGCGCGGCCAGGAGCGGAGAGCGGCGCGGCGCGGCGCAGCGCGGTGCCGGAGCAGATGGAGACGCCCAGGGCTCGGCCAACGGCCTCCCGACGGCGCCAGCAACATTACGCAGACATTCAACGAGTAGCGCAAGCTCCTAAGAAAACTTGACTAGGTGCGCTTTGCAATGAATCGATGCAATTATCACCAGGGCGGTGATAATGGTGATGTTGTTGATAGAGGTAGTGGTGGTGATAGTGGTGGTGGTGGTGGTTGTTGGTAGTATTGGTGTCAAGGTCAGCGTTGGGGAGGACGATAGTAGTATTATTTGTGGTATTGTTCTGATGGTGTCCATACTTTTATGTATTACCACCTTCTTAAAAGAGAAATTCAAATAAATAATAAATGCCGTTGTTTTGCCGATCCGGGTAGCCAAAATAGCGAAGTCTATGGCCGCAGCGGTCTAGGACCGAAGGTTCTCATGGGTGCGAAGCCTGCCTCGGGCATGGTTGGGTGTGTGTTTGTGGCTGTATGATTGTGATTGTCCATTCGCCCTTCATCATCGTTTTCATCATTATCTCATTCTTCATCCCCGGAAGGCTAACAACTATGTGGTGTAAAATGGATTCGGCATAAAAGTGCTGAGGCCCTCCCCGCCCAAAAAAAGATCACTTGCACTTACACCCGAGAGG
Organism: Teleogryllus occipitalis; assembly: GCA_011170035.1. Lineage (NCBI taxonomy): Eukaryota > Metazoa > Arthropoda > Insecta > Orthoptera > Gryllidae > Teleogryllus > Teleogryllus occipitalis. The sequence goes on along the minus strand of BLKR01003017.1, from coordinate 161,785 downwards.
ATATATCTGGGCCTCGGTGGTACAAGTGGTATGTTCCCGTGGTCCTAGGATGGGCAATTCGCGGCCAAAAACTTTTGTTTTGAATGCGAGAACTTACGCACTATTTTTTGTACAAGTGATTTATTTTTTTCGATTATTTTGAAGGGATAGTGGCCTGTTAAAAACTGAACCGGCGCCAACTCGTGACAAGCATTTCACTGTTTGAGTTGTTGAGAGGACTATACAGCATACGCGAGATCTATAAAGATGCGTTATCATCAATGTTCATTGGCGCTTGGATACGTTCAAATATGCACTTACCGACAAATCATGAGTCAGATATTCGAACGTTTTTTTGTGAACTAAATGTAGATACTTGCTTTAAAATATACATGTATGTTTCAGGAGAAATAAAAATAGCCTAATAATTGTGCTTGTGAGCGTGGTTATTAATATCCCGTGAATCATTCTTTAAATACCTAACCGTGGGATTTGAAATAGCTACAAGTTGATTTAATTGAAAAAATATTAAACAAAGAAGACAAATCTTTGGGGATATATTAATGGTTGAATTTCGCATTATTAATAGTATGATGAAGATATAAAATAAAGGGAACAATAAAAATTCTGCGGATTAACGAAAAGAAAATTTAAATACGAAACAAATGAATGTGAAAGAGTACTCGAAAGGTTCTCAGAATGCTGCAATGACTGTAGTAGAGAATAGAATCTGTGATGTTGTATATTAAGAGAAGAAAGCAGATTCGAACGAATTACGACACAAAGGGGAGGGGGAGGTATATCAGAACGCTAGAAAGTTACGCAGCTGCACTATAACAGACGATTTGGAAACAACCGTGACCGTTAATGTAAACCGAAGAAGTGAAATCAGAGTTAATCGAGGCGGAGTTGACTTGAGCAACACAACCGGAAGCGGTAGTGGTTACAGAAGGCAACAGCAAGAGCAAACCCCACAGCGGTATTACCGATGTTGTATACTGAGATCTCCGGTGGTCACGGCGAATGGCGTAAGATGTGCAAAGCACTGCGGTCGTAGACTGCGGTCGTTGATGAAAACGGAGAGGAGAAGGTATCTCAGAAGGCAAAATCAGCCGCTGCAACTGTACTGGGAACAGAGTCAGGGAATGTCACACACTGCGAAGAACATTTGAGGCGAGCATCATTGTTGGCGGAGGTGCGAGCAAGGGTGGTAGTGACATCGCAGGTGATGACAGAGATGTGGCAAGTGGGAGGATGACGGGGCGGATAATGTCGGAGACCAGACCAGGGCAGTGATAATGATGTTGGTGATAGTAACGGTCGTGATAGTGGTGGTGGTTGTTAGTGGTATTGGTGTCAAGGTCAGCGTTGGGGAGGACGATAGTGGTGAGCACGGCAGTGACGAGAAAATTAACGGCAAGTACGGCGGAAACGAGGACGGCGATGACGTGGACGACGGAGGTGAGGAAGGCGGCGACGAAGAAGGCAACGATGAGAATGACGGCGACGTGAACGGCGGTGGCGAGTACAACGGTCACAACGATCAACGAGGAGGACAGCGGTGGCGACGGCGGTGGCGAGTACAACGGTCACAACGGTCAACGACGAGGACAGCGGTGGCGACGGCGGTGGTGAGTACAACGGTCACAACGGTCAACGACGAGGACAGCGGTGGCGACGGCGGTGGCGAGTACAACGGTCACAACGGTCAACGACGAGAACAGCGGTGGCGACGGCGATGACTCCGATGACGGAAACGGCGACCGCAATACAGACAGCTGTAAGACTGTAAAGGCCCATTCACAATGCAATCACAAACATAAGCATAACACATAGACATAGACATTAACACAAGCGAAGAGTTGGCGTATTCACAATGTCGAACATAAACACAGGCAAAATAAGTTTCTATTGGCTATGAGACGCAGCACACGAATCGACACGATCGACTTCGATACTCGATTTTGAGTTAACGAACTGTGATTGGCTCATTCCTTATGTCTGACATAAGCATAAGCACAGAAGCTTGAAGCTTGCAAGCTCTTAAGTTAACGTCTTACGTGTTATGCTTATGTGAACGCATTGTGAATGAGTCCACTTGTAGACGTAGTCCTAACTTTTATGTTAACGCCATGCTTATGCTTATGTTTGCATTGTGAATGGGCCTTAAGACGCGGCGCCGGTGAGCTCGATAGCGGAGGCCGCGGTGGGGGCGTGGGCGAGAGGCGACGCGGCCGCGTGGGCGGCGAAGGCGGCGTGGGTCCACAGCAGGGCCTGCGCGCCCGAACGAAAGGCGATTAGCGATCCCATTGTGGGGCGGCCCTTGTCAATCCGGTCGTGAGTCAACACTCATTACGAGATTAGGTTGTGCGCAGCGCGGTGCGGCGCGCTGCTCGCAGCGGCGACGGGCGGCTGCTCCGTCACAAAGCTCGACGGCCGAGCAATCGGAGCGAAGCCTAAGCCCTCCGACGGCAAAGCTCCCTTTTTTCATTCTGAACTGAAGGTCTGGGCGTCAATAAAACTTCCTGCATAAGTCATACTTGATTATGGCTGTTGGCTTTTGACGTACATGTTCGAAAATTAAATGTCATTCAATAGAAAGGCTGGAGTTTGGAAGCGACATCACAAAACCTATAAATAAAAGAAGATTTATTTTACCGTAGCTGCTCCAGAAAAGTTGAATGTTCGGTTTAATACCAGAAATTACAGTTATTCCAAACCTGTGATTTATAGATGAAATAAAATTGAGTTGACATTTTGGAGACACTGAATTTAGCTTAAATACAGTTCATAGTTTACTAATAATGCATCTTTCAATTATTCGAAATGATATTAATATATTTTAAGCGGTTGATATATAAAACAAGAGACTAGTCGATTGTCTCTTTGATTTCTCTGAAACAACTATAAAATTATTTTTAATCATCGCTGTTTATGAATTTTATAAAATTAAACTGTTACAGTAACTACAATTACATTGAGGAACAACAAATAGATTGAAATGTATACAATGATGTGGAACAAACCTCTTAGTAAGAATATTGTTGCTTGAAGTTTTAGCTTGCATTCCTTAACGGCGAACCGTAACTGGAAGGTATTCTACCACCATCTTAACCAAGCCTTCCCAGAACATCTCCGTAGGCTTTCTGCGGAACAAGTTGTCTCACTTGGAGCTAATATTGAGCTCCGCGACCCAGCGCCCCACCACAAAGGGCGGGCGGCCGAGGGACAACCGCAGCCCTGCGCGCGGACGGCGCCCTTCAGCGCCTCGCGGACGAGTTCCTTGGCAGTTCCTCCGCCCTCCGCCCTCCGCCCTCCGCCCCCAGCCCTGCGCCGGTGACTTAGTTAAGAGGCGGCGGCCGCGGGCGGAATGAGAAATGCGATCCCCGCCCAGGTGTCCGAACGCGGCAGCGGCCCCGCCCCCGCCCTGTCGACAGGCGCCTGTCGCGTCCTCGGGCGGATGAGACGCGGCGGCGCAGTGGGTGGAACCCTCACTCTGGTAGGGGGCACCAGGAGCTGTGGCTCAAAGCATCAACTGACGTCACTGCAGCGCCTCTGACCTGCCGATGACCTCGATGCCTCCTAGCTTCGAGTCCCGATGGCAGCAGGATTTTCGACACTAGCTTGTGAGCTAGGTCGAGTTCAGTCACTGTATGGAGGAGAATTCTAGCGGCCGGCTGCTCTGATAGGTAGTTTTCCGTGGTATCTCCGATCAACACCAAGCGAATGCCGGAGCAGTACCCTACCAAATGGGCTACGGACCGCGCGCGATCTGTCCTTCCTCTTCCTTGTCCTGTCCTCTCCCCTTAAACACACACACACACACACACACACACACACTAACATATAATACACTACCACACATGCCTGGAGACAGAGTGGGAGTCTTCTCCCGGCTGGGGCGTTGCCCCGCTGGTGGGAGATGCCTGGTTAAGGAAACCCCGCTAGTCGACGGTAGGTCAACGCCGGATCTCGCCATCATGTGGGGGAAGATTCCCGCCACCTCCCGATAAAAACATGCACTACACTTACGAGAATGATGACCTCAGTAGTTGACGTGCCCGTAACCAGTAATTAATCAATCACTCTGGTAGGACGCGATTCGGGAGTACACGTTTTAGATAACTGGATTTTTCGACTTTGCTTAATAATACCACATTTTAAAATGGTTGAAAAGTTATTTTACAATACTTTTACGTACTTCTACAGTCCGTAAATTGCCAAGAAAATACCATGAAACAAAGCACTAATCAATTTTTAATTACAATAATTGTTCCTAATCAGGAAGAGTGATTCATATCATCTTGATGTAACTCACATATCTAACTCAGAAATAGGAAACACTATCAGAATAGAGCAGTTCTAAATATTTCTCAGCTCGTGTCTTAAATGTTTCAATTGGTCCGACAATTTTGCTAATACTTTTAATGTATCAAATTGCATTTCTTTGTGTTTTTCACGAATGTAGGAGTATTCGTCTTCTAGTTTCATGACTGACTTGAGGACTTTCTATGATTTATTTTTATTGCTTGACGTATTTATTTTTTTATTTTATATCTAAACGCATATTTTCTACATTTTATAACTTGATTCCTTGGTAGTACAAACTCGTACTCGCAAACCCCTCGTACAAGCATAGAGGATTTGCCCTTACCAAATTTGCTTGAGCTCCCAGAATAATCTCCGTGATCAGAATTAAGAATGAATTACACTGGAAGGAATCAGAATTCAAGCTCTCTGCATATATTCGATGGCCTAAGTGCTAGTGGGCTCTCGCAGAAGCGCCAGCTCTCGCGCCAGAATGTGCTCTCCTGGAAGCGCATGCTCGCGCACTGCCGCCGAGCGGCGCGGGCGAAGTTGGCCTCGGGGCGGACTCACCGACGCGGCATCGCCGGAGCCCGGAGCTGGCGTGGGCGCGGGCGCGGGCGGCAAGACGCCGTAGCTCTCCTACCTGCAACAAAGACAAACAGGCGCCTTTGAGGAGCGGCAACGGGGGGGAGGGGAGTGGGGGGGGAGCGACGGTCGCACGTGCAGGCGCCGCGCCGTCGCCGCCCCGCCGAGCAAACAGGCAGGCGCCTCAGGAAGCCCTCGAAATTGTCTCCGGGGTCGCCTCCGCGTCATTATTTGCTGATGGGGTAAACGGGGTTTAGGAGCACAGCAGGCGCGGCAGGCGGGAGCGGTGGTGTAGTTAACTGAGATGGTGGGGAATGATGCATCTCGTTCTGCATGAGAACGGTAGTTTACTGAATTGATTCTTTAGCAGATGAAATGAATGTTTATCATTTGCTCCAGTTAGTTGCAAGATAAATAATCATAATTAAGTTAGATTAAAATTAAAAGCATATATGGTTTTATTTTACCCAAAACGAAATTTATAACTAGTGACTGACAGACAATTTGTTGTCAATCGATTTTTTGGTGTCAGGGATACACAAGTCAGCTACACCACGTGTTACAAGATTTTTTACTTTCATGCACTAAAGTAAGAGGACCTGGTAAGTAAGTAGAGCTATTCCAATAGTGCACCGAAAAACGGGGAATTTTTTTTACACAAAAACGCTTAATGCCGGGCTCTGATAATGATAAAGTGGATAAATTCGATTGCTAAATATAGAAAAAAATTCCTGATGAGTTGAACTTTAGATGAATTGAAATATAGATTAATCTATTAAAACTAATATTATTGTGCACAATTTTTGTATTAATTTAATTTACTAATGACATAATATTACAGTACAATTTTAATACTCAGTGTTCGCGTGTTTGCTCTTCATTCATTATTGCAAGGCTTTTAAGTCAGAATTCCGTTCTGCAGCACTAAATTTTACGAGATAAGAGACGAAATTTCGCTGACTTCCTGCCTCTGAGCTGAGAGCAGAGCAGTGACCGTAAATTATGTCCTTGTCTCTTTCAATTAAAGACAAGGACTATATATCTCTTAAGCTGAATCATAGAGGACACATGTATAAAAAGAAGTGATTATATTGAACCCAGATAATATATTTTCGAAAATTAATCCACATATATTTTAGAAATGTAATGAATTCAATACAAAATAAGTACGAAAATAATTTTTTTCAATAATTTTTACAATATAAAAATGCAGGAATAATTAAGTAAATTAGTTCCATCTATTTGAATGCATTTGTTAAAAATCGTTTATCAAAAAAATTAACCAATATGGACATAAACTTTGCAACATTTCGCTACAAACAGAATAAGTTTAACCGAATAAATTTATCCTACATCGTTATTAACGTTCCATTAAATTACTTTTAACACTACCGAGTCTTTTTTTTTACCGAGTAAGTAATTTTTTAAACCAGGCTTCTTTGTCTTATCTACGATGCCTTTATCCACTTTTCATTACGTATGGATTCACTACTGACGTTCAAACTACGACGCGACTACTTTAGGGATAAAAGCATGTAATCGCAAAATAGCACGTAACATAAATCTTCAAGGCACAAAAACCATTCATCGAAAAGAAGCAAAAATTCTTATCATCTTACTCAAATACCAGCTTTGATGGTATAGTGGTTATCATACCGGGCTACTTATCCCAAGTTCCCGGGTTCAAAGTCGGTGGATATTTTTAGGTGCCAAAAATTGACGGCATGCATGCGGACGCTTGTCGGCGTAAAACAGATCCCAAGAAAGGTACTTGGCCGATCCTGGCAAAATGAAATCCTGTAGCAATTCATCACCAATCAGAGTTTCTATTTTAATTACTGGATAAGAATGCGGATACTTTATATTCTCATGCGCTATTTGGTTTTAAAATCAAACGTTAAAATTGACGCAGTAGCATACCTAGGGAAAGCAATGATAAACTACCCTAGGTATACTTGCTACTAGATATACTAGCCTACGCACTAATCAGTGCATGGCAATAAAAGAAGAATAATAATATTATTCAAAAAGTTAACTGAAGAGTAGGAAAACGTTCGTTAGTTCGCGTTAAGGTGTCAATGAGCGTCTTGGAAACTGCAGAACCTTCAAAGTCCTCGACTTTGACTCCGATCTATGCTCATCATTCAGAGGCAGTATGTGTGTCAAAATGTGTCTTTCAACGGTTACTCCGGTTCGCAATTATCGATTTATATGGATTTGTTGTAAAAATTGTGTATTGTTAACACGTTACTTATGGGTGGATATTTCAATATTCTTCAGTAGCACAGAAAACGACAAATATATGTTTCTACTTTTTATAGCGTGTATTTATTTTACTTTAATTGAGTCATAATAAAGTACTTTGTTCAACTCCAGAAACTTCAAGATGTGCACGTTGATTTTGAGCTACACACAGTTATAGAATCGAACCAAACTCGTTCAGAAATGCACACTGCAAACTACTTCTTAGAAAAATGAGCATGCTTTATTAGAACATTGAACTAAACACGTGTTGGAACTTTCAATGAATTCGTTCAAAGTGTTTATACAGCAAAAAGAGCACGGAAACTTTCATTACTTTGCTTAAAAATGCCAATGGGCCTCAAGGCGGCCTTAAATTTCAAAGAAGGAGAAGGTGCGTCTTTCAACTGCAGACACTGCAAAGTCTTTGAGTGGCGCTCATCGCCTCGAGGCGCAGTCGAAGGGGGGTGGGGAGGAGCGCGTCAAAGCCCCCTGCGACGCGTGGACGACAATTGCGCGCGGCGGTGGCGCGGCACGGCCAGCCTTAATCCGACTTTAATGCGACTCATTACCGAAATCAAATAAACACATAATTCATTCCTTGGAGACGGGAAAGAGAGAAAAAACGATGCGAAACAAAAGAGCCCAGTAATTAAAATTAAATGCGGTGGAAAAGTAATGAAAAAGATCCCTCAGCGGGGTGCTGTTTTCTAATTTCAAAGCGACGTCCCACAACAGAAGGATGAGAGAAACCCTATCGCTACGAGCTCGCTCTTCCCTATCTCCGATCCTTAATGTAACTTGGAGCGCAGTTCCTCTGGGAAGTGGCCCTTTTTTGTGGCAGTTGATGCAGTCAAAGGCGAGATAAATTTTAAATAATAACGCGAAATGTAAACTTATCTTTGCAAAGTACAAAACTTCGATAAAGAACGCTTTTTTCATTTACAATTTCTCAAATGAGATAGATCAAAAACCTACGGGTAAACTCTGTTCAGTATATAACAGAAATAAATACCTATAAGAACACAGTAAAGAATAGAAGGAAATATAAGTACACAAAACCCATAATCGTAGGCTATTATATCATGAAAACAAAACTGATGAGAATATTGTGCACAATTGATTGTGAAACTGATGTTTTTTTGTATTTATTTAATGACCGTACGATCTACCTTAATTCATTTCGTTTTGAAACCCACGCAATGAAGAAATGTCGACTGCCATGACAAATTACAAGGTACGAAGTTTAATGCAATCATTTTTCCAGACCGACCCAGAATATATCTAACAGAAAATGAAAAGTGCACGTTGATGGACGCAATGAGCGCATTTCCCTGGACGAATGCGGTCACTCGGCAAATAGCGTGCCTAGAGGTCAATCTAATTAGCTCCACGCAATGTCATAAACGCGCATTAACCTAATTCACCCACGCTCGTAAGTGGAAAAATTGCAGGTAGCTGAGAGCGGCGCAAAATACGGCCTCGGAGCGCCACGGACAAAGTAAAGCGACGCGTTAATTCACGGAGTAAACGCAGATGAGAGCGGAGCGCGTTCTCCACGAAGGGGCGAGATCGCCGCCTTCATTTCTGCTCTCGGCGAGATACGTGGAGCGGCGCCTCCATATCTGTCTGCCGTAACCTTAAGACGACAGAGCGCGAGGGGAGTGGATGGGAGGGGGGGGAAAGGAAAAGGGCGCGGGCGTACCTTTAATTTCCGGGCAGCGCACCCGGCTGTTTACGAGGAGTAAAAACGCAAAACCGCCGTGGCTTGGCCTCGCTGTCCCGCCATGGCCATCTGCAGATGAGATCTTCCCCTGCACGTGGAATGCGCAAGGCGCGCTCTCGCAGACATCTTAGGAGCTCCTGTTGAGAACCATAGTCGAGGGAATGCATAGGTGCCAGGTTTCTTAGTGGATGGAACAAAACCATTGTTTAAGGGACGTCAGTTTTTTCTCATTCTTTCTCAGCCACATTTGTAACAGGTTGTTGACGACCAAATGCAGAATCAGAAAACTAATTTCTGACTTTCATGCGCAATTATGAAATGATGAATGTGTGGGGTTTATGGTGGTTTGCTAACCACACCAGAGACGCCAAATGAACGCTTCTTCCTTCTTATTCCAAATACTCGGAATTCAAACCCACAACTAGCTCAGAGCGACAGTCTTTGCTGCACCGGAGGTGGCACCGGAGGAGGTTGACAACTAATACATCAGTGCAGAAGGAGGTGACGTATAATAAAAACCGTAATTTTTGAGTTATTTTAAGAAATAGGTTTTGGAAATTGTATTCAGAAAACCCAAAAGATAGTTCACAAACAGCGAGAATTTATACGAAACATTTTGTTATTGGTCACGGAACAAATGGCTTCAATGAGGATAAAAGCATTCTCCTGCAAAATAAATATTTGTGAGATATTGTGTTTCTTTTGCACAGACTACATTACGGGTTCTGTTTGCTTTGACAACATAAGAATAGTTTATCTCGCGAACGGATCGTACTAGACTGAAGAATTTTCCATAGTAGATACTCCCCTGTAGGTCAGATTTGCACTTGCGACCATTTTATTAAATTTTATGAGTACTTATTTGTAAAATAAGATTATACATTCATTCCAAATTCTTATTCAATAAGGACAAACAGTACAGCAAGAATCGTTTATTTTTAACACATTCGTTTGAAAACAAAAATAAGTTATAAATATTTTTAAAAAATCCTAGTAAATAATAAATAAATTGAAGGAAAAAATCATGCTTATATTACACACGCGTAAAAGGGAAATTATTTATTTCCCATAATGCAACTTCTTGGAAATAAATATTCTATTTCTCAACCAATTGGAATAATGCTTTCATAAAATATATCAATTCTACTCTGCCAAAAATGTACTCAGGTAATTTCATCGAATACTAAAGGCACCTCATAGAAGAAAATCCGCAACTGCCAAAAGGCCTCCTGCCTCATGTTTCGCCATACCGCCACCACAATCCGCCAACCGCGGAATATCATCATTTACGCATGCGCATTTATACGCAGCGGAACGAGATGTTCGGAAGAACGAAGTGCCGCTTTATGTCCCTCAGAGATGTCCTCCCAAGCCGAGGCAACTCAGCTAACAGCCATAACCGTTTAGGACGCTGGACACAAGATGGCGTCCATCGAGGGGGACGACAGCCGTGGAAATTGCCTCCATTTCCACCCGCGGACGGAGACGTCGCCAGCGCGTATCAGGCGTTGCGATTTATTTACCTCCCCCCCTCGACCCCCGGCGAGAGACTCGCGACTGACGCTCGCCGTGACGCTGGGCCCACAAGGGCCATTTTCCTCTGCGCGGCCCGCCCGGCCAGGAGCGCCGAGCTGCGTCTTCCGCGGTGACAAACGTAGTCGACAGAGCGACGCGTGCTCCGGCCGGGCAAGGCAAGAGAACCTGCTCTGAATAACAATGACGTCACGAATATTAGACCATCATTCAAGACCGCTCTTATGTTTGAATACAAATTGCAGTAATAACAGAGGTAGTACATTCAATTGCAAATTATTTTGGAAGTGTAATAGCAAAATTGCGTCTTTGATCATGGAACAATAAAATATAGAAATCCTGCTTTGTAAATAACACTTTTACAGCGGTGAGGGTATCATTTTGTTTGGAAGTACAGTAAATTATTTTGTTTTCTACAGTAAGTTCTGTAAACTTGATAGTTTACTTCCTGAGAACAGAAGAATCGATTTAGTAAGTAGATGTAGATTACGTAAGTTAACTCTGCGATTATAAAATATATCATAAATTTAGAGTGATATAAAAAAAATAGAGTAGAGTGCGAAATCACCTTTACCTTTGATACAGAAGTTGCCATACAAAGTGGCGTATAGGTGTAAACACCTGGTTATAATAATGGGGGCCCTCGGTGGGTGAAGCTCTGGTGGTTAGCTCACTGACTTTGAACCCCCAGTGAGTGAGTTCGATCCCGCCGAGGTGCCCGGATTCCCGAAGGGCGGAAAACCCACAGTAGCCATCTCACACTTGTAACATACAAAAGAACCCTGGCGGATGCCCGGCAAAATTAAATCCCTTCGACGTCATTTGCCCGAAGATCTCCCTTTCCTCAGACAGTTGGTATATAGTAACTGAGACCGACATCTGGCGGAGAAAATGAGTCATATCCAACACGTGTTAAGGGACTATCCGCGAGGCGTGCCTGCTCGATAAGGTCCCCAGACTCATGTCGGAGGTAGGCTTTTAACGAAGCCTGAGTCGACCACCCTGAGTATTTCCTCCCCAAAAACCCATCATGGGTCTTATATAACTTTCGTATATGGAAGACAGGATCAAAGAAGAAGTCATAAGAAGAAGAAGGAGAAGAAGAAGTCTAACAGCTACTTTATTCAGCTTACTTCACCCAGATTACGTAGCCTAGAAAAACTCAGTGTTGGTGACGTGTATGGAAACCCGTCTGAGGTATCAAGATCTCGATCTCGACTTTGTGGCTAAGTTGTCAAAGTCAAACCACCACTTATACCGTATTACAGTCTAATTCATCATAACCACGCAAGTAAGTATCACATCCCTCAACTGCCAATCGACATTCCGCCAAAGATACGCAGTTCCCTAACCAACCTCAGCGAGCCCTTCCAGCCGCCAAAGATCTTCTCCGCGTGCATCCGCGGAATGGGACGTACGCCCAAATGGAGCCCGCTGCACCGAAGGCCACGGCCAGTCGCGACAAACAAGGACAGCGCCCGCAGGCACGCCGAGTCGATTTTTCTCGCAGGCACCGCTTCCGGTCATTCGCCCGGGCAGTAAACGGTTATTGCAAAACGATCCGCCGCTCCCGGGCCGTCCCTGCTGCGTGGCGCGGCGGGGCGGGGCAGGGCGGGGCGGGGCAGGGCGGGGCGGGGCGGGGCGGGGAGGGGGCGGGGCGCGGCGGGTGGCCGTTCCATTATCTTGAACGATCGACGGCTTTTGGTTTACGGCGCGGGCTGTTTACGCGTCCGTTTCCGGCGATTCGGAAGAGAGCGCTCGCGATCCCATTGGGCGCCGTTGGCAGCTTCCGCCACGACTGTCGACTTTCCGGCCGCTGCTCTCACGACTGGTTGGAGAGCGGACACAACGTTGGAATATTACCACCACTTGACCACCCGTTTTCCTAAATACAGGTGGGATTTTCTAACAGCTAATTGTTTAGTATTTATCGGTACATGAAGCATAACAAATATTGCTCATTCATTATAATCATGAGGATAAGGGTAATCTCGCCGTAGTATGTCGCACTTGTTTTGTCGATAGTTACACTACTTGATATTTGCATCATCACTCAACATCAAAATTCTCGTGACAAATAAATCAATCTACGGAATTATTGAGTAGCTAGCATTCAATTTCAGTAATTGCTATAATAACATCACGAAAACCTGTAATTACAACACTGAGTTTACGTAATGGAATGAATAAAGTATCAAAACGGTATTCGTGAATTAATGCAATGGCATACGTTGTTTTACCTTTTTTCTTTAATATTTATTACACATGCAATTAAACAAGAAATACACTTCGTAAAACAGAAGGAATGAAAACGGTGATTCTCAAATCCAGGATCCTGACAATGTTTCGTGAGATTTTCCACAAAATGTCACCACCCACAAAGACTGCGCACATGGAGTCCTATAACACTATGATGGATTAGTTTCCAAGATGAAATTTGAACATTTTACTGTGAAAGTAGTTTGTCTGCTTTGATTAATACAAAGAACGAGAAACATTGAAATTCAACAACGACATAGCATGAAAATCGTACATTTATCTTGCTCTCTATCGACAATTGAAAACGGGTTTGTGGTCCCGCAATGGAACTCAAGAGGGTTCCCGTTCCAGAGATCGGGCTCGTCGGAATTCCAGGGCGCTGTATCGACAGGGGCGGAAAAAAGAGCGGACTTTCCAAGTATTTTGCAGCCGGAGGCGCAGCAAGAAATGGGTCAAGGCGCAGCGCGGCGCAGCGCGGCGCGGCGCAGGCGTCACTGCAGACAGCCGTCGAAGAAGACGTGATCAGTGGGCGCCGGCGGGCGCCGTGTTTTCCGAGGGAAAAACTTCCTCCCCTTCCGACGCCCCCCCCCCCTCCTGCTCCGGTGGCTGCGCCGCGCCGCGCCGCGCGTGCGGGTACAGGCGGCGGAAAAAGTGCTCCGCGTTTTGCGTTTTCTCAAATTTTCATACTTTCAAGGAGAACGGAAAATGACGTTTTGATCAAATGGTTGTAATGGCGGTAACAACGCCAATGCTTCAAAATTAAGTTACCAACTACTTATTTTGGATAATGAATTATTTAATTTATTATTTCAAAACTTAGTTTTTAAGAAATAATACGTTATAGCCTTTAATAATTTACTTTGAGAGTTATTTAATGACACATTTATTCAGTATTCTGAAAATCCACCCCTTATTTAATGTGTAGCATTAACAATCGAGGCACAATCGAATTTTAAATAAGAAAAATATAATGAATTAAAATATATAATATATTTTTCATCGTTTTTCGATAAGGAAAACCATATAGCATACTTATGCAGGATATTTGAGTATGAGTTACATCTTTTATTAGTATATCTTGAAATACCCATTCACCCATACTCTCCAATAGTTTTGGTAAGCTCATGTAACATTGTTTAAATTTTCTTTAGCGTGGGTGAAGAAATTAATATATTAACTCAGTAATCAAAATATAGTTATCAAGAAGCAAATAAATATTAATCAAGCATTGAAAAATCTCATATAATGTTCGTTTAGGTTACAATTATAATACCCATTTTAAATGTAAACTGGTGGTGCTACAGAATGGCACAAAGTTTTTCGTAGTAAAGTTTTCCAATTTCCTTTGTGTGGACTGCCTTTACGGTTTCACCCCATCCTCATACCAGCTGCCATATATTGTCACCTTGCGTATATTTTTTGACATTGTTTCAACTTTTCGGCTTCCTAATAGTACAACCCAAATATTACTTCAAGAATATTAAAGAAGTGTAAAACCTCGCCCCAATTATAAATTTGTATTAAAAAATTTGAAGCCATTTTAAAGAAAATTGCGCAATTCTTTAAGGGGCACTGTAAAAGCAAACTTTGAAGCGCCTTTTCACAGGAATGTAGTGAGTTTTGAATGTCCTTTAAAATCATTTGAAGCACTTCTTCTCATAAATGCAACAATGTATACGTTTTCCTGAAAAAATGCATATTAACGACGTAAGAGATGTTTAAAATAAATTACATTTTTGTAATTTTTGAAAAAAAAACAAAAGTTTACACAAATATAAACTTTACGTCCTATGAAACAATTAGCACAATCCATTTAAAAATTGGAAGAAGAAAATTGAAATAATTTTTTGGAAAATGGAATTTAAGCGTTTCTGAAAATGCAGAATTCTGAGCACATTTTAACAGAAAACTGTTGAGTTTTCGAGAAACTTTATATGACATTATTATATTTACGAGTATATGTGCTTTAAATAGAATGAAGATATTACCTCTAATGTAAATATTACCGCCGTGAGAGACGAGTCAAAAGAATTAAAATTTTTGTAATTTTTGAAAAATAAAATAATACAGCAATATAACGTTTTTGCTATCGCATAGGGTTTGATTGGCACTACCCCTATGAAAAATTTATGGAAAAAATTTGGAGCGGTTTCTGAGAAAATCTTGTTTTTATTATTTTTTAAAATTGCACATATTGCAGACACTATTGCACGAAAATTACTAAAATTTTCAAAAAATCTACATGACCTTAATGAAAGAACCATTTATAGACGACGAATTTCATTTCAAGGAAAAATCTGTCTTCAATTTTATAGTTGTAGGAACACGCCTAAATAATTCGAACTTTTGCAATTTTAGAAAATTTAGAGTTAACCATAAAAATCGGATCTACGCCACATTTATAAGTGTGTTTCACGCTATTTTTACAATAAATTTAAAGAGAACATTTAAATAAAAATCGTGGAGCCGTTTTTGATGAAATTTTGAAAATATTTGGGGGGTTATATAAAGTATCCAAATAATTTTTAAAATTTTTTTTTCAAAATTTCGAAGCTTCAATTAGAGCTAGATAGACAGGGGCTTCTCTAATTTTGACGGACAGACAGACGGACGGACGTTTTGAAAAAAATCGCTTTTTCGGTACCAGCGGATCCTAAAACGCGTAATTCCGTTGAAATTACTAAATCGATTTTCCGCAGAAATACATAACTTTCTCTATACTACGTATATTACTCCGGATATAATAATGTATAATAATGTAAAAACAGTGTGTTCATACAATAACTCACATAAACTCGTTAATAAGTTCATACTGTGCTTTGTCGCAGTATGATAAGAAAAAAGAAAACTAACAAAAAAGAAAAAAAGACTGGGAGGCGCAAATACTTTCTGCACCCACTGTACACTTTGACGCGGCTGCCTCCGCGGTTCGCCGCCGGCGGAGGCCTCCTCGAGAAGAGAACATTCCCCTTAATAAAGTTTGCCGACGCCGCATATCCCACGTCCTCCAAATAAAAGAAACTTTCTCCGCTCTCGGCCTCGCTGTGAGCCTCCGACGCCCGCGTCCTCGTCCTCGTCTGCGTTTTCATCTTGGCGGAGGCCTCTCTTCCTTCCCGCAGTGCTTCGTTTCACTTCGCGAGCGACACGTTCGTTGCGACATGCATAAGAACATTCATTGTTGCCGTTTTCATCACCCGCCCGTACTGAGTGTTGTTTGGACATGGATTTAATAATCTGGCTGTGGTTCTTGTCGTTTAAATGTAGCTGTACTTACTGTTCGTTTTATTAATTTTTTTAACACTTTCAGTCAGCTGCTAAAGATGGACGAGGGTAATAGCTGTTGTCGTTACTCTGCTGTTGTCTAGGACCTGGAAAATTTAGAGTTCGTAACCCGACTTCACCAGATTATCGACACGAGCTGGTTAAATAGATCGAATCCAGGCGTTGTCTACAGAATAAGTCTAGAGAACGGGTGCTCTGATCGGTAGTTTTGCTTGGTTTCTCCTACCAATTCAAGGTAAATGACAGAAGAAACATTCTCATACATGTCATGCTCCGCGCGCGACCTTTTGTTTCTCATCCTTCTCCTCTCCTCTTTCCTCCCGTTACACCAGACTGCAGCACTTTGCACCTTCAATGACATAGGAAGTCACGCGCCACAACTCGAGTGCAACTTAACGCAAAATGATGGGTTGATGATGTCAACGTTGAAGAGAACGGAACAGGCCTACAGACCTAATCCTTGATGTTGAAGAAGAAGAAGAAGAAGAAGAAGAATTGCCTATATTTAAAAGTTTAAGTCAATCGTGATATGAGAGATTGATCTCATTAAGTAAGTAGGCTCATTTTTGTCACCAAACAGATTTTAGAGAAATTCGAAAGGTAAAATAAAGGGAGGCATTAAGCTCTAGGTATTCAATCTACGCGCCGAGACATTCCCACTGTGCAATGACAGGCTTCTCCCCTCCCCTCAAAATTGTGTACCCTCCACTACTTGCACTTTCCTCGCACTCATGGGCACTCGTCCGGCTCTTGAGTGCAGAGTGCCCATGGAAGCAGGCGTTGTGCAAGCCTGTCTTACACTGTTTTTTAACTTGTCCCGCCTAGGGCGGTGTATCACTACCGGGGATATCTGAAGAGTAAAACCGCCCAAGGCGACGAGTAGGTCGGTACCAAATTACCCATTCCAGTGGAGCAGTATTACTGCAACTTTACGAGGCACAACATGCACCGATCTTATGAGACTATTGGACACAGCAGTTCACGCGCTTGGAAAGAGTAAATAATCAAGCAATCAGTGTGCTGTGATGGTTTGAGCTCGCTCGTTTTTAGCATATTTGTTCTCTGGAGTATTTTGTAGTATTGTCTCATCTACACATTTTTCAATATATTTTTTTTATTTTCGATTTCTCTCTATACTCACTGCAAATTAACTCTTAAATCTACATCATTATACGCTTTTACCTTCCTCCCAAACATAAATTCATTGAGTAAAGTCCAAAGCCAGCCACTAATGAGTTGTTTTCATCCGAAATAATGTATTTTAATGTTGTGAATTTCTACTAAATCCGTTTATATCCAACCTAAATACATAATTCAAAACATGTCGACAGTAATCCCAACGAGATACAATTAAACATATAGAAATTGAATTTGCAACGAAATACTTGTCGTTAATTTAAACAATAGACCGGTTTTACTTCTCCTCTAAAGAATATGGCTTTATTTTTTTTTCACTAGAAAAATGTTTCATTTTCAGTCGTAATGGACGTAAAAAATTAGCGCCGCCCAACTTATTGACAGTAATTGACAGCTCCTATGATTTCGACCAATCTTTCATCATTCGCTTCCTTGACATGTCATCGCTACTCTTAAAGGTCACATATTGACATATTCATTAAACAAACAAGTCGATAATCGAATTACTTTGAAAAGTGTGAAAAAATGACACCACTATTACTACACTGACAATAAACGGCTTTCATTTAGATTTCACTGAACATTTCTTTACTTTCTTTTGGCTAAGACCTACATTACTTTCGAATCAATTGAACATTATTTAATAATAATAATAATAATAATAATAATAATAATAATAATTTATTGCTTATAGTCTTACGGAAAGTATCAAGCAAAATCTGTCTAGAAATTAATTAAAATTAGTAAGTTAATTACTTTTTATAAACTACATTTACTACTTACATCAAACATCAAATACAAATAAAAACAAAAATTTTCCAATAAACGATAGACAGACGTATTCTAGAAAAAGTCTTAGTGATATTCTTTTCGTGTCCTTTTATCCACTCCGTTTGAAAAACTGAACCTCACGGAAGAAGCAGTAAAATACCACCTAATCATTTAACAATAATTAAAAATTGTAAAATCAGTTTTTCACTGTGAATAAATTGTTCTTCTTGCGATTACTTCTGACATTTTCTTCGCTTCCAATAAATATCGAGTCATATTCACGGTTGAATAAGTCAAAATTTAATCAAGGGATAATGCTAATCAAGTAACTGACAGTTCCTTTCTGAGATTTCTCCTCCTTTCACTTCCCTACCCGTCCCGCAAGGCCTCGCGTTGTTTCTTCATCCGGCAGCTCTGCGTCAGCGCGATGCCGCAGTCGCCCACCCACCGCCCCTGCGCCGCTTTTTCTCCGCACTTCCACTCGCGAACTTTCTGCCTCGGGCGAAGCGCTTCGCCTCCCCTGCCACCCCGGACTCTCGCAGCGCTCCCGTGACAAACTTTAGAGACACAAAGTAGGACTCGCGAAAATGATTTCAAAGCGTGTTCTCCTCTTTTGTTTTTACAGGGGGCGAAATATGGTAACACCCTCCCCAGCAGGGCGTTAGTTTGTTCCCGGCTCTCGCTGATACTCGTATCTGTTGTGTCGCGAGTCGGCGTCTTCTGCTGTGCTGGTGTAGGAACACGAGAGCAGTCAAGCGAGAAACTCTTTGATATAAAAAAGCGTTCTCGCGAAGGAGATACATGGTTCTAAAAGCAGGTTTTCACATGATTAGCTAATATTAATCTTAATTAATGTCTTTCATCTCACAACTTCTAGTGTTAATCAAACCTTGGCGCTGTGTATAATAATACACGTGACAATGAAAATATTAAAATATTCTAATTTGAATAACCAAAAGTGTGTGAATTTACGTCAACGTTTTTACAGCAATATAATATGTTCAGTCTACGTTTATGTAGGCGTGACCGTTCCCTTCTCTTGTTTGGAAACATCAAACTTTAAATTATAAACCAAATTTTCTGATCCTTTGGTAATGAAAGTATCAGGCAGATATGATGTGTCAAAAATAATCCGTAGGATACATTTCGTTTATTTCATTAGCGCTTAGAATTAACTTTCTAATTTTCATTTAAAAGGCTATAGAACGAAATCTGTTAAATCACTTTCCTCCTTGGAAAAAAATTCTAAGGCATATTGCTGATCTTCCATCGCAATAAACTCAGGGTTATCCAAGTTCCGTTAAACGAAGCTGTGGAATAACCGCGACTCACCGAAAACCAACAAAAAACCATTCATTGAAAATTATCGACATAATGTTTCTCCACCTTTGGCACAAAATATCAAGGCGCAAGAAGATATACATTAGCATCAAAGACATATCCATAGAGAACGTTTCTTAATGAATGAAAATATGTTCATATTTTGCCAAATGTTTTTAGAATGTGCTTATTTTTAATAAAAAAAAACATACGTACTTAACAAGAGAAGTAAAAGATTAAACAAAAAATGTACATTTAATCTCGTTTTTCCATGATCCTTTAGAACATGAACTCCGAATTATCCGAGGTAGCCTCGGCCCCAACTACCTCGAGTAATTGCGCGTCTACTGTACTTTAGAGACTTTCTGGCCTCGATTGGCCGCCTGAAAATTCGTGTTGACGGGAGTGGGGGTTCGCTGGCCTCCCGCGGGACGCGCAGCTGGTGGCCGGCGCCGGTGGCGGAGGCGACGACGCAGTAATTGGGGCGGGCGCCGCCAGGGCACCGACGCGCGGCGTCGCGGCGCCGGAAATGAAGGGTTGGGGTTTAAACTTCAGCCCAGACGCAGTGAACACACACATTCGCCCCCTTTTACTAGATGCCTGTTCATACGGGACCGATGCTGCCTAAGTAAGACCAACATAAATAAAATTCAAAAAATATGAATTAGATACCTAAAACTGCTGTCATGATTCTTTTATCCAATAAATTTCACAAAAAATTCAATATAGAAACAATAAGCCAATAAGTAACGAATTTTTGGCACCACTTATTCAATACCTTTCATCTATTGTTAACACATAAACACCACAGGTCAAACATTTCTCCAGCAAAAGCTGAGATAAAAATATGTTCCTAGCACACTCTTACCTAAACTTTGCCACTTGAGATAATTGAAAAATAGAATAAACTCTCACTCCAGACTCCTCTTCATAATCTTTAGCATTTTAAGAATATTTCGATTTAATATACGTCACTCAATGTCTTTGCAATTACTTTTGTTATTTGAACAATGTAATATCATCGAAGAAAAACGAAATATGTTCATAAAAGGGGTAGTGGATTTAAAACGTGCTTTATACCCGACCTTATGTTCCGCCAGAAAGATTTCTCCCCAGTGTGAGCACCTAGGCGTTTGTCCCTCTACTCACCCCCCGAAGGCGCACAAGTATGGTCTGATAATCGTATCCCACTAGAACGCAGGTAACCCTCTCGGGAACCTTCCCATCCAATGGTGGGGCCGCCCTGCCAGCTCAGAGCTACTACCTTTCCAGTCAAGTACCGGAGTCGAATCAATGCGCCAATCACAATGCGCGGGGACAAGTCCCTCCTCTCTGCCCTGAGTATCCGGCTACTGCCACGAAAAAGCCAAGTGCCCCACTGGGGGGCCACCCGGACTCAGGTACCCAACACGTCTCCTCACTGCCTCTCCCTCGAGGCTATCGACGTGAGAGCCGCCAGAACCTAGGCAACCTGACAGTGGGGTCCATGCTCTCCGTCTGGACTTTTATATGTGGGTTGGAGATCCGCCGCCAACTGCACTAAGGGTGCCGTCTAACGAACCCCACGCCCAAAGGTAGCTGGCGAGCCAACTACTCACTGCCTCCATATTGAAGCTAAAGACGTGAGTGCCCCTTTGAAACTCGGGATTCGCAATCAACCAGGAATCGTGATCTCCGCGATCGATGGTTCCCCCTGTGAGATGAACGAAATGCATTCACGTGATCCTTCGAGCAAACAAAGAAGCAACGGAAAGGGCTTAACGTAGGTAATTCACTGCTAACGACCGCACGAATCTCATATTATTTCGAGAGAATCCTTGAAAAATATGAAGAAAATAAGTTCTTCCCAACTCCAGTCCTGCATTTGACTTTCAAAAATGTTTTTAAGCCTCAGCAAATTGTGTACTCTTCGAAGTTCCCTTTTGAAATCTGACGAAGACTGGAAAGTAAAGAAACTTTTATCTAAAACTTTTCCGCACATCCACAAAAAAATGCATCAAAGAAAAAGAGGAATACCAACGCAATGTATTCTAGTACGATCACGTACACAGTAATATATAAAACTAAATGTTTCAGACAACTTACGCGCAAAATATGAGAAAATAAAAATCCACTCCCTTTTTACTTCAATATATTCGACGATAGTTTTGAATTAAACAATTTTAATTAAACGATTTTAGCTGATGTAAGAGAAATTTAATATTTTAATCTACTTGAAGTAAAGCAATAAGTAAATTTATTTATTTAATGAGAAATTTAAAAGACAACATCTTAAGGGATAAACATAAAATTAATACCCAAAGTAGACTACGACTGCGTGTCTGAGTGGAACTATTACAACTAATTTTAGAATAAAGATAATACACGTAGGCTACAAAGTACATAGGTAATGACCTTCAATTTAAAATATTACGCAAAGCACAATGCAAACACAAAAGTACGTCCTTTTCGTAGTCTGTTCAACTGATAAATACTACACAAAACACTATAACATTTCTATTCCGGTAAGAGAATATCTCAATAAATAATGCTTTTGACTAAGACCATTGTATGAGATGTCCTCCCTTTCACTAGAGTTTACAAGGGATCTCTTTGTTTCAAGATCAAAAATAATATAAAGACAGTCTCTAAATCGAGTAGTAGCATGGTCTGACAGCCAGTGTTTGTGAAGATAAGCAGACGCAAGGACACAGTTGTAGGATGAAGCATGAGTGGAGGATGCATAAGTGGTGGATGAGTAAGGTGACGCAAGTGCGTTTGTGTGTACTTGGGGCGGAAGAAGTGAGGTAGAGTGGAGCGTATATTGTATTATTTACTTGTACAAGGATTCAACAGTTAAGTTTTTTGTGGTCCATAAGTAACGATCTAATAAATTGATAATAGATATAATGATGCGGTAAATTATCATGCACCCATGGCGGCCTGAGGCTGAGGAAACGGGACATCTCGAAAAAAAAGTCAGCCGAGAGCTCACCTTGTCCGCCATTTCACTCGGATTGAATGATGATCAAACCCGGGACACATGTGGAAAGCCTTAGCGCTAGCCTTCAAGTCACTAGTCACCCAGCAGAGTGAATAGCAAGGGTTAGCAGCGTGGATGCTGTATGACGTGAATGAGCTTTGCTGCGAAAGCGGTGAGGTGGGATTGCGGTATCGTGAAGTGTGGGGAAGAATGAAGTTGAGGTGTGGTGTGGTGAGGTATTGTGATGTAATGTTGTATGGTGAGGTACAATATGACTTCTTGGCTATCTGGGTGACGCCGCGGAGGTGAAACGTTGGCCTCTCAGTCCCCTACGCGGCGTCACTGAGACAGCCGAGAAGTTATTGACTCGAGCCGCGGAAGCTTACGTGTACACCATGGAGCGGTGTTATGTTGTGTGATACGGAGTTATGTTGTGTAGTGTGGTGTTAAGTTACCTGGTGAGGTGTGTGGTGTGGTGTGACGTGTGGTGTGTGGTGTGGTGAGGTGGGGTGGGGTCTGGTCAGACGGTGTAGCGGTGTGATGGGGTAGCGGTGGTGTGATGGGAGGCGGGGCAGACGCAGGATAGGTTCGAGTCCTAATGGCGGCAGGATTTTCGACACTAGCTCTTCAGCTAGGTCGAATTCAGTCGCTGTCTGGAGGAGAATTCTAGCGGCCAGCTGCTCTGATCGGTAGTTTTCCGTGGTTTCTCCGATCAACACCAGGCGAATGCCGGAGCAGTACCCTACCAAACGGGCCACGGACCACGCACGATCTCTCCTTCCTCTTCCTTGTCCTATCCTCTCCTCTTACACACACACTTACACTAACATGCACTACACTACCACATATTCCGGGAGACCGGTCGGGAGCTTAGAGCTTGTCCCGGCTGGAGCGGTGCCCCGCTGGTGGGAGAGTCCTGGTTAGGGGGAAAGCCCACTAGCCGATGGTAGGTCGTCACCGGATCTTGCCATCCAGCGGGGGATGATCACTGCCATCTCCCGAGAAAAAACATGCACAACTGACGGGAGTAATGACCGAAGCAGTTGACGTGCCCGGAAACACGAAAAAATCAATCAATCAAGCAGACGCAGGAGGCTGGGGCCTAGCGTCGCCCGTATCGCCCACAGCGAGCGTGCGCGTGTATTCGTAATGACAAACGCAAACTCGAGCGGGGCGTAGAGGGCGGGGGGTGAGGGAGGGAGGCGACCGCCCGGCGTCGCCCACATCGCCCGCGGGAGGCAAGCGCCCCGCGGAGGGCGATAAATCCGCAGCGGGCGACAGAGTTACGGCTGCGGGTCGCGGCCCGCAGATATTTCGCGCTCCGACGCGCGGACTTTGACTAATCAGTTTAATGAAGCGGCGCAGCTGCAGCCGGACGCACCTTGCGGCCGCAGCCGCATTGATCTATGCGCAAACGCTGCCAAACAATAAGCAAATGCATAGCCAAACACGTTGGTGGGACGGGGAGTAACGGTCGTTCAATATACTGGATATAAATTCAAATTGAAAGATCGCAATGTCACCAATAAAACCTATTTAGACAATTCAATTCCAAACAAAAAACGTTTAAATAGTTTGATATAAATTGATTTATTAATAAATTAAAAATAATATGATTCTTAAAAGACTATTCCAATTGATGGCTTACAGGTGCGATGATAATAGCTATGCGATTGAAAAACCTTCGGTGAAAGGTGTCTTTAAAAGGAGTTTGTCTAATTATATAAATATACAACACTGTGTACTACATAATCGTATATTGACACGTTCTTGAAAGTCAGTTTTCGAAATTTGATAAACTTGTTTATTATTTTCGTAACAAAATGGCAATGCCACTGTGTAACTACTAAATTCAGTATTACATAAACATGTAATGCAACACAATACGAGGCAAATTAACTGAGAGTAAAGTCATTTGTAGATAGAAAGAGTTCGATGAATGGTAATTTGCTTTTTCATTATTAAAATGAGATTTAAATTGTAGAATATCTTCCTGGAATAATTACGTGCACTGTATCATCCTTTTATTCTAATAATATGAGTTCAACTATAAGAACAATAAACACGTAATAATGAGTTTTCGCGTAATTTGATTCCAAACAATTCATTTTAATGAAAATTCAGTATTTTTCCATTCACAAGGTTTACCAAACGAAACAGAAAACTAGAGTTTATAAAAGTAATATAAGATGAGTTCTTTATCTCATGTTCACAGTGACATTCATTGAAAAACATTTACAAACTCGTGGCTCACAAAATATTTTTTTGTGATGAGGGTGATTTAATAATACTTCATTTAAAGGTAGTTTCATTTTGTTTATTAGATATTTCACTACCTCGTCATTTTGTTTGGCTATCATTCACTTTTACTGTAATGGATCCAAAATATACATCTTTCAGTTAGTACTCAAGCGAATAATATTCAAGTCAATTAATAGTCCATCATTGAATGTCACCTTAATCCATCACTTATTTTTTTCATTCCAAAATTTCGTCTTCGTTCTTCACATGCTACAAAATGCACCTTATCGCACTGAGCTCCCCGAGCTCAAACCAAGAGTCCCTCAAGCATATCCTCAGCAACGTCGCCCTCCCGCGCCCTACCTGCGCCATCGACCGGCGGCGCGGGAGGTGCGCCCTCTGGCGGAGCGCGTTTTACGGTGTTGTTTACGCTGTCGCCGCCCTCGCGCTCTCTTCGCTCCCTCTCCGCAAATTCACTTTACATAACCGCCGCCACCGTCTCCGCCGCTGTCGCCTCCGCCGGCGTCGAGGTCGCAACTCTCGCCTTCCCTCGCCGTCGATTCTGCCCCCGACACCGCTGCTGGCTACAGCGTCGGCGCCCGCCTACGCTCCCACCCCCGCTCCCGCCCACGCTCCCGCCCACGCCCACGCTCCCGCCCACGCTCCCGTCCACGCTCCCGCTCCCGCCCCCACCCCCGCTCCCGCCTCCGCTCCCGCCCCCGCTCCCACCCTCGCTCCCGCCCCCGCTCCCGTCCCCGCTCCCGCCACCGCTCCCGCCACCGCTCCCGCCACCGCCACCGCTCCCGCCCCCGCTCCCGCCCCCGCTCCCGCCCCGCTCCCGCCCCCGCTCCCGCCCCGCTCCCGCCCCCGCTCCCGCCCCCGCTCCCGCCCTCCCGCCCCCGCTCCCGCCCCCGCTCCGCCCCGCTCCCGCCCCGCTCCCGCCCCTGCTCCCGCCCCGCTCCCGCCCCCTGCTCCGCCCCCGCTCCCGCCCCGCTCCCGCCCCCGCTCCCGCCCCCGCTCCCATCACTGTCACCCTCACCGTCGCCCCAACCCTGGCCCATCCCTTCCGCTGTCCCCGCCGCCGACTCCATCCCGTCCCAGTCCTCCCTACGACTCCAACCCCGCCCCTGCCTCCCAACAGTCGCCCTCGCCGCCTACCCGGCCGATCCAGCCATCGAAACCTTAGCCCACGCCGCGCCTTCTCACCACTACCACTCTACCACCCCAAATGCCCCACCCCATTTCACCACCAGCGCCGTCAATCCGCTCCAGGCCCACCCCCTAGCCTCCACTTTCACCTCCGCCACCTACTCCCTCCCCCCGCCCCTGCCACATGCGCCTCCGCCAGCATCGCGACGACGAGCTTTGGCCGCCCCGCCCCGCCCCGCGCCGTTCGACCCCTCGCACTTGCATAATGCACAGCACATATGTTCGCCCCGCGCACTCGCTCGCAGGAGGGGCAGCGGGCGGCGAGGGGCGCTGGTGGAGAGCGTGGGGAGCGTTCGAGGAAGCTCCGGGGCATCCGATCGAGGAATTTGCGGCGCAGGTATTAGAGAAAGAGTGTTGGGACGCTTGGAATGCATGCAGTAATCGGTGAACTGCTTAATATTGCTAACTGAAATTATTTTGTTGATATTGAGATAACATATTTCATTTTAGATTTTTGAAGCACAAATAATATTCTGTGCCACATAATGACAAAAATGTATTTAGTCATTCAAGTACTATGTAGCTCTTTCCAAACATGCGTTTCCATCGTTCGTCTTCCTCTAAATGGGATGTTGTCATGGGGATCTCCCTGTGGACGTTTACCTATTTGTTAAAAGTAAACAAACACAATTGTAAATAGATGGTCTTATGTTGATGTACACGATGTCACAATATTTCCAATGGATTTGGTGTTTATGATAGAATTAATGACAGTGCTGTCCGATTTCTGTAATCATTGTTTTGATGATGCAGACGATGCAAGTGTTTGCAATGGTGGAGAAGGTGACAGTAGTGCAGTAGTTTAGTGGTAGTAATGATGATGACAATGAGAATGATTTCGTATACATTTCTGACATAAAGATACTGGGATAATAATGAAAGTTGTGGTTATTGCTATTAAAATAATCGAAGTTAAAATAAT
Source organism: Teleogryllus occipitalis (assembly GCA_011170035.1). Lineage (NCBI taxonomy): Eukaryota > Metazoa > Arthropoda > Insecta > Orthoptera > Gryllidae > Teleogryllus > Teleogryllus occipitalis. The sequence goes on along the minus strand of BLKR01003017.1, from coordinate 135,310 downwards.
GGAGAATTTGACGGAATGCCTGAAGAGAAGTTTGGTAGAACAAGCAAGGTAGTTCAATACATTGGGATAAACAGACATCGAGCAAACACGACAGTGGAGATATTACTAATAGTGTTGCTAGTGTACGGTAGCGTAGACGTACGAGGTGAGGGTGAGGTTGAGGTTGAGGTTGAGGTTGAGGGGGATCAAAACACATTTAAGACGAGATCAAAGGGACCACATCACCAAAGCTGGTGACGTTGGCCACAAAAGAATGCAGTGGCACTGGCGAAAACTGTGGAACGGCGTGTTCGGCCATAGGGACGATGTGGCTGTTACCTCAGCGGAATGGGCGCTGCCGAGGGGTGACTCCGCGGGGACCCAATGGTGGAGGGGGGGGCGGACACGCGTGTAGGAGAGGAAGCGCCGGCGAGGGGACCGGAGACAAAAGAAGGCTGGAAAAACTAAAGTGTTGTTCCGCCCAGTGGACGTGGGCAGAAATGTAAACTTTGGAATGTAAACTCTCAGAGAAGATATTCCAGATTCGTGTTTCTACAAATAAGATACTGGTCAGGCTTTCGGAGAGTGCTTTTCAAAAAGAGAAGGAAAAAAGCCGATTCTGATTCACAGAGGGTGGACTCCCGTCCCGAATGTTACTGAAGTCCTCAGCAAATAGAGTTATCTTCTCATGCTTGGCAGGAGAAGGCGATTAATTCACTTATTTTAGAGAAAGAATAGATATACATGTTGAATAGCTTTAATCAATTGAGGAAAGAAAACTAAAATCGTGTAATACAATTTACATTTTTTTAGTAATAAAAATAACTTCGATACTCACGTATATAAAAAGAACAGATATATAAGATTAACTGAACGTTTTCCTCTATGTAACACATTGAGTACTACGACTTACTCTCTCCTAATTTACATTTAAATAGAGATCTAAATGCAATGTTTCTTCACATTTCTATGACAAATGTTCATTTAGTACACGTGATATATTTCCTCACACTGGGGGAACTCACCGTGTTCACCCTTGTACTCCCATTACGTCAATACTCCAACCATACTCCAATGTGGCGGAGCACGCAATATTTCATGGATGAAAGGAACGCATCAAACGACCGAAATGCGTCTCTTGGAGCGTAGAGCGCTCCCTCGCCAGTCGCATTTCACCGCCGTCGGAGGGCGGAACGGCGACCACACGCGGTTTCCCTCCTTGGCGGCTGTTGCTCTTGCTGGCTTCCGTGACTGCTCATCACCGAAATGTCCTTCGCTCCCTGCCATCGAGTTCGCCACCAGAACTCACTGCCCAATAAGCGGCGTCAACTTCTCGACACCTACTGGCAAAGTTCAGTGCACGACCTTCATTGCCAGACGCACGCTGTCAGATACACGTTTCCACACGAGCATCGCCAAATGCGCCCCACAAAATGCACCCTGCCAAATGCGCCCTGCCAAATTGGCCACACCAAACGCGCACTGCCAAATGCGCCCCGTCAAATGCGCACCGCCAAACGCGCACCGCCAAACGCGCACCGCCAAACGCGCACCGCCAAACGCGCACCGCCAAACGCGCACCGCCAAACGCGCACCGCCAAACGCGCACTGCCAAACGCGCACTGCCAAACGCGCACTGCCAAACGCGCACCGCCAAACGCGCACCGCCAAACGCGCACCGCCAAACGCGCACTGCCAAACGCGCACCGCCAAACGCGCACCGCTAAACGCGCACCGCCAAACGCGCACCGCCAAACGCGCAACGCCAAATGCGCACCGATAAGTGAGCACTGCCATATGCGCACTGACAGATGCATATGTGAGATGCATAATACATTGCTAAACCTGATGAATATTGCTTATCCTCCATCACCAGTCATCACACTGGCCTTCACCGTCTTCCGCTCCCCTTTACAACCACATCCTCTTCAACCCCCAGAACGTGTTCCACTATATCCATTAACCGTAAGTCAACATCTTTAGCATTCCTCCTGACGCACCACTCCTCAGCCTACCTTCCAATCCACGCCGTTCCACGTGTCTGCGCACCGCCGTGCCCAGCTTCCACATCGTTTTCCTCCACCCTCCCTTCTCTTTCCCCGCTGGCGTCGCCTTTCAATGATCCTCTGGTGCGCCGTCTTCTCCCGTCGGCCGCGTGCGCCGTTAACGAGCCCATGGGCCGCCCGCGCGGGACGTTTATTAATGCACAAGTGGAGCGAATAAAGATAAAAGTGCCCTAAACTATCAAATATTTGCTTCAAGCCTGGCGGCTATACGTTTTGCGAGGAGTGTTGGGCGGGGCGCGGCGCGGCGCGACGGGGGCCCCATCTAACTTTATGCGGCGGAGAACCATCCTCGGGGAAGCTCCGCCGCGCGCGCGACTCGCGGAGGCTGAAAGAGGAGGCTGGAGAGGCCGCACAAAAATAGTGAGGGGTCAGACGAGCGAGGACGAAGCGAAGGGGAGCCCCAGAGAGCGGAAGAGAGAGGGAGAGAGAAAGGGCTGCGAAGCGCGGAGGGCTAAAGGCGGGGGGTCGGCTGCGTGCGGACTTTCCTGAGGGATGCGTCCTGAGTGATGAGTCACGATCTTGCATATGTGGGAGCGGGTTCTCTCGCGTCAATGGAACGCAGCCCTAGGGAGAGCCCGGTCGTTGCTCCGCTCTCGACGTCGCCGTCCCCGAGGCTGCCATCGGAGCTGGAGCCGTGACGGACGCGGTAGCTGCTGGAAGTGCCGCTGTTGCTCCAAGTTGAGTTTAGCTGCTCGGGCTGAGTTAGCTCCCATCCAGCATTGCCGCTGCCTTTGTAGCGACTGCGACCGGGGGGTCAGTGCTCTGACCTAGAGAACGACTCTCGACAATGACTGATTTTTGACATTAGCTTCATACCCATCGATTTCAGCCGCTGTCAAGAAGAGAATTCTAGCGGCCATCTGCTCTGTTCAGTAGATTTACGTTTGCTTTACCGATCATTACCAGGCAAATGCTGGAGTAGCACCGCAAAAAATGGTCCGCGGACCATGCGCGATCATTCTTTCCTCTTTCTGACCCTATTATCTTCTTTCGCATACTCACACGTAAACTTACATGCACTATCCTACGACACATCTAGAGAGACCGGTCGGGAGCTTGCCGCTGCTAAGGTGGTGTTCTGCAAGGGAAAGTTATCTGGGGAGGGATATCTCATGTAAGTCATCCCATTCAATGGGGCACATCCAGTGGGGACTGCCACCTCTCGGGATAAAACATTTACTGCAATATCAGGGCTAATAGCCACATCAGTGTTATTCAAAAAAAGAAATGTCATTCAAACAAGTTGTCCCTGTTGCTATGCGTTTTACCGTTACTGCTGACGACGTTCGTCATTGTACCGTTTGATCGATAATTCTCGCTACTCCCACACAGGTAGTTGTTTGAGAATCTGTCTCATTCGTTACGATGATTTCGGATGCAAATTTGTCAGTATGCGAGTATTGAAAATTATCTTAGATTTTGTAAAATATATTAGTTCAAATATACTACTTCGGACTCCATTATCAGGGAGTTTCATTTCCAGGAAAAAACTTAAAACATAACTTAGCGTATTTGTTACTTCCACCAAAAACATTGCCTTCATCACAATCGATGTCACTACCTAAATATTTGTATTCCTGCCAACAATAAGCAATTTAAGTCGCATACCTTAAAATTGACGCATATGCTTAAGATCAACAAATGAAAGATAAAAGATTATGAGTGCAATGAGGATTGTAGGTCGCATCAGGAGAAACCTGAGAATGCGGCGTTAAAGCAGATGTTTCGCTTCTCTTGAATGAGCATTTTCTGCGGGCGTCTGTCACCGCAGGGCCCCTGGAGTGAACTGTGATGTCGGCGCCTGTGAATAGAGCCACGTTGCCAAATATTAACAGCGCGAGTACACGTGAAAGAGATGGAAATTCCGTTTTAGAAAAAGATGTTACTGAAAAGCGTTCCCGACATGTCACTTAAAAAGGTTCTCTCAACGAAATGAATGGGAAATATTCATCACCCGTCGTGTAAACATATGTGAGGAAAAACCCACACCAACACTAATTTTTAAAGGCATTTTGGCGGGTCTCATTGAAAACAAATTGGTGAATTTCTGTGTCAATTTTGTGTGTCATATTAACAAGCTATAAAAATGCCGTTAGACATATTTTAGCTCCTTCTAGTATTTAAAATATTACTGTCAATTATTAATTAAATATTATAATTAATTTATCTCAGAACTACCGGTAGCAATCAATTTTCTTACGAACGATAGATTTTATTATATTAAAAATTTAATAAAGTATACTAAAGGTATACCATGATCAATACGCCCAATATTTCTATTGAAGTTCAACAAACAGAAACTTGTGGGGATACAACGGCACATACTTTCTCGCGTCACTTGTAACTTTTCCAATTTTAGAAAACCTAGAGAAAAAGATAATTGGACCTGCGCTATTTTTTTAAAAGTACTTCGGACAATACGACAAAAAATTAAAGGAACATTTTGGATCCGTTTTCGGTAAAATTGTTTTAAAAATTGAATTTATTTCATTAACAGTTACGTGAAAATTACTCATTTTTTAATTTGGAATCGTACATGATTCTTTTTAAAATCTAAATTTAAATAACAGATTTAATTACAAAAAAAGTACTATCTTCAATACTGCATGTGTAGGAAGGTTCCGAAAAATCTGAACTCTCGAGGCAATTTGCAAAAATTTAGAGTTCAACGAAAATAGGGCGTCCATCATTATTATAACTATACTTCGCTCTATCTAAGAATGAAATTAAGTAAAAATGTTAATTTTACGGGTTTTTATGTTTAATTTTACGAAAATGTGGGAGGTGGCGGTGGCGGGGAGGGGCGTGGCAAAAACGCGCTTCTCGCCGGGCGGTGATTAAAACTGCGGCCGAGGCCGATAGCACGGGCGGCGCGTGCAGTCGGAAATTAATAAAATAAAGCTAATTCAGCTTTTTCCCCCAAATGAGGAAAAGCGTAAACACAAAATACGTTTAATGAAATTAAATGGGAAATCTAGGGAGGGGCAAAGGTTGGAACGTGTTAAAATTCGGTTATTTATATGCGAGTCGTGTAGGGCGCTGAGCGAATGTAATTCTTTTTTACAAATTGCAGTGTTTATAAATTGAACGCACTCGATGGGCGATTTTTTCTTCCAGCGGAATTGAAAGTAATCAAGTGGATTTCCCCGTGTGGACAATTTCTGATATTCCTGGTGTTTTTGTTAATAATTTCCATTTGAATCAGATCGTAATTATGTCCTCTGCATTACGCGGTGCGACAAATAATAAATGTTGAATGACTTGAACGCTCGAGCCACAATAATCAACTGAAATTGCTTTCAAAACTACTACCAATGAATTGAAAGTTTATAGCAAATGAAACAATTATTAATATTATTTCATTTAAATATACACAAACATACAACCTGCTGTATTTACGCAATGTAGTATTTTGATTGTCACAACGAAATTTAGTCAGAATATGAAATTTTCTGTTGTTGCTAAATAAATGTTTCGGTGCTATACAATACGTGATTACATCACTATAATTACGCAACATTCAACTGATGTAATTTGTGAGCATGTTTTGAAACAAATGTTATCAGAAATTTTTATCATATCAGATAATACGTTATAATAAGAAAAATTCAATTTTATTTTACTTTCCCGCTAGCGCGTACGTAGTATAGAAAAAGTTTTATAATGACGCGCGAAAAAATGGCAAACAATGGACAGAAAACTCTTATTACATGACCCTGATAACAAAAATGTGGATAAATACAGTTGCTAAATTTAAAAACAATATATAAATAGTATTACATAATCATTGCTAAAGACGAGAAAATATGTACTGCTTTAGCACTACTAGTTTTATTTTTAAACTCATTAAATAGTTACACCAAAAATGGGAGAAAAAGGAAAGGAATAAAAAGAATGAAAAATTTATAAGAAAAAGTAGACAATATAGGTTTACCGCAAATTTAATGTTCCGTCAAAATTTTTACTGCGGCCGACGAGCTGACAACTCTCGTAGCACCAACATTTTCCTCTGTTCTGTAGTTTCATCCCTCGGCTGCGCGCAGAACCCAGCAACACCTCATCCGCACCTTCGTTGTGCCAGTTCCTCCCATCTGGCAGCGCAGCACCTTTCTTGGCGGAGCACCGCGCTGCGCCGCGCGGAGCCAAATGAAACTGCGCGGCTAGCAGCGGGCGGCGCGGGCGGAGGGGGTGGGCGCTAAGGCAGTGCGCAGGGGCGGAGGGGGAGGGGGTGCGCTCACCGCAGAGCCCCGGCTCAGCGCCCGAGAAGCCCACTGAGCGTACCCCTCGGCCCCGTTGCACTCGGCTCCTAACGAGTGCACTCGCGCCGGCCCCGCGGACTAAAGCAGATGAGCGCGCCTCGGCCTACACAACATGGCGCGGCTGTCTCCCTCGCCTATTCGGCCATCCGAATATCGGGAGCGGTGGCTCAGAGCCTCAACTGATGTCATTGCAGTGCCTCTGACCGGGAGGTTGTAGGTTCGAGTCCCGACAGCGGCAGGATTTTTGACATTAGCTCTCCAGCTAGGTCGAATTCAGTCGCTGTCTGGAGGAGAATTCTAGCGGCCGGCTGCTCTGATCGGTAGTTTTCTGTGGTTTACTCGATCAACACCAGGCGAATGCCGGAGCTGTACCCTAACAAACGGGCTATGGACCGCGAGCGATCTTTCCTTCCTCTTCCTTGTCCTATCCTCTTCACATACACACACACTACACACACACACACATGCACTACACTACTACACATTCCAGGAGACTGGTCGGGAACTTAGAAATTGCCCGGCTGGGGCGGTACCCCGCTGATGGGAGAAACCCGTTAGTTGGCGAAAACCCGCTAGTCGACGTTAGGTCGGCGCCGGATCTGGCCATCCAGTGGGGGGAGATCACTGCCACCTCGCGATGAAAAAATATGCAATACACTTACGAGACTAATGACCTCAGTAGTAGACGCGCCCGGAATCACACTAATAACCAATCAATCAAAGCCATCAGAAAGCGTGACATGTTGGAGACATTCTATCGGAAAATTTTTCCAGCCTGGATAGCCGAGGTCACTGAAGCTGAAGTTCCGTAGCGGCCTCGTTCCTGAAGGGTCGCGGTTCGAATTCCGCCCTGAGCATGGATGTTTGCATATATCCGTATGTAATTCCGCTACCGCTGCCGTTATCCCAACGTTAAAAGTCAATATTAATTACAGTGGTGCCTATATGTATAGTTGAAAATCGACCTTCAATAAGTAAAAAGAATGTAGGTCATCGCACAGTATGGTTTTGAAGCGTTATTGAATTATTAATCAGCATTATAAATCGAGATATATTTCCGCTCTTTAATTGATATTCTTGTAAAATTAGTGAGGCAAATTTAATCTCACGTCGCCTCTATTTCAACGGTTGCGAGATCCAATCCTCATTGTTGGAATTGCTTTTTATCAACCCTCTACGAACTTCTTATGTTACGAGGTGAAGTATCCGACTTGCATCTGATAGCAGAGAAGAGAATCCGGGCGGAGCGTTAGCGTTCTTTTATTTTCGGACACACGAAAGAGCCAAGAGTAGCAGGCACTGACTGCAAACACTGATAGCAACAACAAATAACCATTTAAAAAGTCAGCATGGTATAGTCCAAAAGTTTTCTACGATAACATACTATTAACACATTATTATCAAATGAAATACGTTTAAGTATGATTGCATTATGTCGTTACATTTCTTCAAATGTATTACTTTCGAGTACATTTTCTATTCACGCAATTACGAAAGATACAGTATTTTTTAAGCAAAGCTGTCCTAAATATTAGTTATTTAAGTAATCTATTTTCAATATTTGGATTGAGTATTTTAATCACTTTCCTCAATGTCATTGTTTCAAATTATTCAGAAAACGTTTGTGGGTACAGAAAAGTGTACTAATTACAAGTGCTTAAGCAAGACAATTTGAGCTTCCGTTCAAAAACGTAACATTCCCCCTTCTAAACGAAGTAGAGAAGCTAACAAAATATTTGGGCTCATCGCACTATTTCATACTTCTAATACGTTGATTTAGTAAATTCTAAAAGGCATTTTCATTACATTACTTATTAGCTTACGCACCACTACGTGACGGCATACACAATTTATAAGTCCATTTACACTGGATAAAAAGTCGATATCCCTGCTGACTCACTGTGTGCTATTCAGAGGCAGAGACGAATACACAAGTCCCAGAGACGAAAAGCATTAAAAGGAACGTAATTAACTTTGAAGGGGAAGAGGATCTACTGCTGAAACAACTAAATGAGAGATGCTTTTAACGGTCAGACTGTTTTTGTGACGCAAGCAGTCAACAAAAAGTAACTCCGTTTGAGAGCGCGGAATAAAGTTCACAGTCAAAGCTGTTTTGCTAAGCGTTCTTTTGAGACGAGTATCGCAGTTCAAATACAATTGAATAAATAAGGATGCAAGTGCACTTACATAAGAAGGATAGAAGAAAAGCAGGAAGTGTCTTATTGAAGACAAAGTATCTATACTAAAAAGTGAATTCAACGACGTGTGAAAAGTGAATTCATCGTTTCCACAAAAAGGAGGTATAAATAGATACAAAATATTTACAGGCTCTTCTTCAGGCAATTGTCTGTAGGCAATAAATGTTATTAGAAACGGAAAGGAAAGAAATGTTATTCAGGTTACGCAAATTTAATAAGTATGGTCCTTTTTCTATTTGTTCATTGCTATCGATTTTGAATTAATTATTTTCCCAATTATTAAGAATTTTATTTAAATGTTAACAAACAATATTTTTATCTCTTATTGTTACTTACATTTTATATCAAAACATGTTTTTGTTCGATAATTCATATCTTCTTCTTATTCATAACGTAATTTATTGTTTTCTTTATTCTCACAATATTCATGTTCTTTTAAATTTTATTTTATCAATTTGCGTTTTGGATCTGTACACATTTGTTTTATTGCCAATAAAAATACACTATATTACTCCTACAATGTATGCATCATATTGTAGCACATCCCCGTGTTAAATGCCAAACTATGACGGTGATGATCAGCGATTCTAGAGTTTTGTTGCGGCAAAGGAACATTACGCCGATTACATGCGACACTATATTCGTAATGCAGCTTTGTTCTGATAAGTATGGTCAAACTGGAAATGTCACAAGCAGCTAATGATGTATTGATAGACCAGTAGTAACAGGAGGTATTGGTTTGACAGACGTGTTTTGGATCCACCAAAATGGCGGACTGGTTTCACTTGCCAAACACGGAAGAGGTTGGTAACGGCACCTCCAAGTATTCATGGCTCCATGCGCGCATTACTAACTTGCCTAAAAAACTGGCTGAGCTCCTGTACAGTGTGATAGGAACCATCTATAAGGTATCAGTTCTGTCAAGTATACAGAGGCAGAACTGATACATAATAGATTGTTCCTAATAAATTTCAACAGAAAAGTATAGCATTGTATTAAAACTTGAACCAACTACATTAGAAATAATAATATTAAACACCACGGTTTATATAATATTGATCTTTATCCTATCAGACAAGTATTGGATATGAAGGAAGTCCAGGCAACGTTTGGTGTTCCGCTAGTGTATTATATTGTCCAAAAACATCTTATTGACAGTACTAACAGTATTTCTAAAATTAGCGGCTCCTACATTTTGTGAAGAAAAACTGTTTTTTTAGTACCACAACAAACGTGCACATTTTTTGGTTTCATTGTGGCACAAAACAATTATCATTCAAATCATGCAAAATATCAAAATAAACCATGAAACGAATTAGTATATAACTCATAAGAATAGTTTAAATAATTTATTATTTTATTACACAATATTGTTTCAATGTTCAAAAAACTATTTCAATTTAAACGCCATGATTCGTAATATTCTTTTTTTCCTAGGGCTTTTATCCAGCCAACAGCCGGTTACCGTTTACGTCTCGATGGGACACATATTCGACCATACTCTAGACCAAATAAACTTGCGGGCTCCTCTGATCCGGGGTCAGCAGAACGCGAGGCCCTCCGCGACAACACATCCAAAGTCAAGGGACAAACAACCATGCTCAAGGCGGGACTCGAACCCGCGACCCTTCGGACCGAAGCGCTGAGTCGGTATTCGCTCTTAGCCACCTCGGTCATCCAGGTCAGCCGTAATATCCTTGTAGACAATATTATGAAGATATTTGTTTTACTGCGTTCTTCATTGTTGATGATTCACTTAAAAAGTTGAAGAATGCAATTTAAAAGATATTGAATTATTATTTCAGTAACAAAAAGCAAAGTAAGAATTTTAATTCTCACTGTAAACGCTATCTCTTTCTCTTCGATTAAACTTTATCGCACTCTCCCGAAAGCACTGTTACAGTAGTTGCCTCAACTCGCTCAGCTCACTCGTTTTATTCGTCTCCTTCAACCAGCAATGAAAAATGTATTTTCCAGCCAACTCTGAGATTGCTTCGTCCCTTTAGTAACTAAAGAAGGTAAAAAGCTCCACATGCAGCCAGCGGCCGAGATAGTAAGGGATAGACGCCAGAAAGGACCAACAAAAGAGAAAAACACGAAGTGCGGAAAACACGCTCTTCCACTCTCACGACCCTTTTCTGGTGATGGCCTCTCGGACGGCGTCGCCGCCGAAGGCCGAGCTGGAAGGGTTACGCGGGGCAGGGTCGCGGCGAGGCCCTCAATCGCCGCTTCGCACAGTGGCGAAGACAGTGGCAGGACGCTTCGCACAGTGGCCGAGATTGCTTTCCACGTGAAAAAACACCCACGTCCAGGGATGATTGATTGATTGATTTTTTCGTGTTTCCGGGCGCGTCAACTGCTCTGGTCATTAGTCCCGTTGTGCATGATTTTTCTAGGGAGATGGTGGTGATCTTCTCCCGCTGGATGGCGAGATCCGGCGCCGACCTACCGTGGTTTCCCCCTAACGAGGACTCTCCCACCAGCGGGGCACCGCCCCAGCCAGGACAAGCTTTAAGATCCCGGCCGGTCTCCCGGAATATGTGGTAGTGTAGTGCATGTTAGTGTTAGTGTGAGAGTGTAAGGGGAGAGGATAGGACAAGGAAGAGGAAGGACAGGTCGCGCGCGGTCCGTGGCCCGTTTGTTAGGGTACTACAACTCCGGCATTCGCCTGGTGTTGATCAGAGAAACCACGGAAAACTACTGATTAGAGCAGCCGACCGCTAGAATTCTCCTACAGACAGCAACTGAATTTGACCTAGCTGGAAAGCTAGTGTCGAAAATCCTGTCACTGCCAGGACTCGAACCTAGGACCTCCCGGTCAGAGCGCTGCAGTGACATCAGTTGAAGCACTGAGCTACTCCCGGTCCCAGGGAGGGATTCAAATCTTAAGCGATCCTACGCCTGACAACCAAACTTATGGAGCTTTCTAATGACACTGGAGTATTCAACTTGGGAATCCAAAATCAATATAAAAATAAAGCAACATCCTTTAACTTTACAAGAAGAACTTTGAAGTAATAAACAACTAGTGACCTGCAGCAGCAAAAATGCTGTTGTCACGTGTGTGAAAAACGGATTCAGGAGTAACAAAAGAGGGCTGTTCTAAAATGGCACACGTGAATACTGAAGCTCCTTTCTTCCTTGTCGCATTACGTCCGCTGTGTCGGATGCACTGATGCATTGAGTATGAGAATACAGTCCTAACGTTAGCTTTGAGAAATTTCCGAACAACACAATGAAATATTGTCATTTTCAGTCAAACTCAATTTAATTTTGTTGTTTTTATATTTTTTCTGGTTTCTTAGATATACGACCAAACCATTGACACTTCTCACTTGGCCAGAAGTAGTCTGGTTTCCCGTCAATTTATGCTTATATTCGAAATTAGTATATTAGAAAATCAAATCACTTTCACCCACTTTTTATTAGCAATTAAACAAATCATGTATATTTTATAAATCAGCTTAAATTTATTATTTTTGTGTATGACTGCCAAAATAACTACTATTTTTACATGTTTATAAACTAAATAAACATTTTATTGAACAAAATTATTGGGGCCCCTAAACTAGCGAAAGCACTAAATAAAACATACCTTCATTATTTAAAAAAATCCTCTTCCCATATCGTCTGCAATGCTTGTAAGATTCCCCTTTATAAAGTTTTCAAATACTGATTTTTGATCTCGCGAAACCCTAGTAAAGTTTCTTTTGATACGTGCATATTGGTGAACCGTGCTCTAAATGTGTAGTATATCGCTGGCCGCCACTTGAAATGAGCCTGCCCCTAGCTATCCGTGATCCTTCCAGTGTCTTTTCGGCCGCCGCCTTGCGGGCGCGCTCGCGTATTCACAGCGTCGTTGGGCGGGCGAGGCGGCCTCCTCGGCGGCACCCAATTTACCTGGGCCGCTGCATAATGCACGGGGCGCGCGCCGCCGCGCCGCGCCGCGCCGGTCGCGCGGTGTTAGCGCAATGCGCGGGATAATTCATGGGCTCGCGAAGCACGCATCATCGGGAGGGCGCTCGTAAACCCTCCGACGACGCGGCGCGGCGCGGCCTGGCGCCCCGCGCTGCCCGCCGAGATCCTGCCGCCCGTGACGTCACGTGCGCGAATCGCAGCGCGGAGAGTGAGTCGGCGGGAAGGAGAGCGGCGCGGAGAAGTGTGGCGGGGGGAAGTGTGGTGGGGTGAAGTGTGGTGGAGAGAAGAGCGGCGGGGAGAGATGGGGAGGGGAGATGTGTGGCGGGGGGAAGTGTGGTGGGGGGAAGTGTGGTGGAGAGAAGAGCGGCGGGAGAGATGGGGAGGGAGATGTGTGGCAGGGAAAGTGTGGTGGGGTGAAGTGTGGTGGAGAGAAGAGCGGGGGGAGAGATGGGGAGGAGAAGTGTGGCTGGGGAGTGTGGTGGGATGAAGTGCGGTGGAGAGATGAGCGGCGGGGAGAGATGGGGAGGGGAGAAGTGTGGCGGGGAGTGTGGTGGGGTGAAGTGCGGTGGAGAGATGAGCGGCGGGAGAGATGGGGAAGGAGAAGTGTGGCGGGAGAAGTTTGGTGGGGTGAAGTGCGGTGGAGAGATGAGCGGCGGGGAGAGATGGGGAGGGGAGAAGTGTGGCGGGGGAAGTGTGGTGGGGAGAAGTGTGGCGCAGAGAACTGTGGCGCGGAGATGTGTGGCAGAGACAAGTGTGGTAGGGAGAAGTGTGGCGGGGAGAAGAGGGGCGGTGAGAAATGAAGGAAGAAGTGTGGCGGGGAGAAGTTTGGTGGAGAGAAGTGTGGCGGGGAGAAGTGAGGTGGGAAGAGGTGTGGGGAGGGAATGACGAGGGAAGAAGTGATTCGGGGACAAGCGATACTGGCAGAAGACATGTGGGGAGATGCGGATTGGATGAAAGCGGAGCGAGAGAAGAGGGTGAGAAGAGATTAGGGGGGAAAGGCGGGGCGAGGTATGTCGGGGGGATGAGGGGCGGAGCGAGCAGGGTGGGAGTGCGGCGCGGTGAGTAATAACTGGGCAGAGCGTCTTCCACTTCCAAGGTCGTTTCGCGAGAAAGCTCATGTGAGTGGTGCCTGCAGTGCAGATGGCAATGCAGAAACGTACCTGACGCTGGATCCAGAGGCCAATATCTTCAACACACCCTGTGTGCGCGTTTTGTTCAACTCGTTAGACAATTCTACGGTCGTGCTGTGACCATTTCCAAACCAGCCATTTCAAAACCGACGATTTTCCTACGTTTAACGTTGTTTTTTTAAACTTGAGTGTTCTTCGCATTCACAAGATATTTGCAAACCTATTCCGGCATCATATACTACATTCCATTTAACTCATTTATTGCACTACTTTGTAACGGTATAGATCTCCCCTTCGGCGCCTAAGGAGACTTACCTGGAGCATTCTGCGGGGTTACACTCTTGAGAGTATATCACTCCTCACTCGATGTCCCCCTAATTCCACTTCAGTTGTCCGTTACCTCTTAAGCCCTTCTTAGTCAGTCACTTAAACCTATAATTCGAGGTTGCCTTGCGATTCCTCTAGACACTTCCTTATTTGAAAAGTCGAGAGCGCCATCTCTCTTTTTGCGGCGTTCTGGTGCAACCCATAATCCCACATCGGACAATCTTCCGAATCTTTTCATTATCCCGGGAGTAGAATGAGAAGAAAGGAAGTAAGATACTTCAAGGATGGAACTGGTGGTTGGAAGGACTTCACCATGCAAGCACAAGCAAGTTTAATTTTCGATACCTGAATTCAAAGGATAATAACGTGCAAGTCTTTTAGGTATTTATTTATTATTTATTTATATATTATTTATTACCATTTTCAGTTGCTTTGCACTCTTGAAAGTATTGATATAGAAACGGGCATACGATTTTAAACTGAAGAATATTGTAATTAGAAAGCAAACAATTCTTCTTTTATTCTTCCTTTATGAACAGATTCACGTAAATGAATACAAAAGAATGTATAGCGACAACATATGAATTTTTACGTTTTCAAGTGAAACCGAAATAATACGAGAAAAATGAGAATCCAGATACACGAGAATAGAAGATTAACTTTGTGACTAACGAGATGAGTTCTTGATATATTTGTAGAAACAGTCGAACTATGAATCCATTTTTGAAAGATGAATGGCGTTATTTCCCACTCATATATTCTCTCTTCCTCAGTTCGACAGAAACAAGTAAAGCACGTGATTCACAGAGGCAACAGCGCTCTCTGGAAAGCGATACCATCAAGATTAAAAAGCTTTTTTCGACGACACACGATTGAAATAGGAGTTTTGGTAAAAAATCTTTCGCTTTTGTCGCCATGATTTAGAGTCGTGCGCTGTTCGAGAGTTGCAGGGAACACCAGAAATGCTATTACGAAAAGTGACAAAAGATCTTTTACCATACGCTTGCGCATTTGTTGGAATGCGACTGAAAATCACAAAGCATTGCATTTACAGGCGCACAACAATTTTTTTGATAGTCAGCAAAGTGTAACGTCACAGACGTCCGGGAAACAGAATAAACTAAATGAATGTCCTTGACAAAGCAGTCGTTATTTTGGCATTCGTACATTCGATGTTGGAGTGATGAGTTCTCACTCGCAATCAAACGATATACCGACAAAATACACTGAACTGAATATTTATGTGCAATTTTTGTTTAAATTGATGAGTATAATCTAACAAATTATAGTTTTGACCAAAAGATTTAAACAATTCTCTTAATTTAAAACGTGCATCATGTACAGAAAACTAGCCTAAGTCCATTCAATGACGATAAATAAATAAACATGTGGATTACAGAATTGGTTTCAGAAATCTCTTGCATTCCAAATCATATAACTAACAAAATTTACAATATATTATAAATAAAATGTCTATTAAAAAAATACATTTGAAAAAGCTCGAGAGACACGCACGAGAGAAATTCATTTCGTCTTCAAAATGCGCAAAGTACCAAATAAAAATAAACACGTCCCCTCCCAGCCTACTCGAAAGCTGCATCATTTCAATAATCACTCGGGCCGAAAATCACTCCGCAATCACGCAACTACAGCGCCATAAATATTTTCGCTTTCCAATTCGGGGGTGTCCCTCGCGCGATTGCCGCGAGGCGCGACCTCTGCGCGCTCTGCAGGGTGGCGGCCGCAACTGGAGCGCGTCAACCGCTCGTTGCGCGCTCTTCCGCGAGGACGCCGCAGCCACGCCGCCACCGCCGCCACCGCGCTTGTCTATTTATTCATGGCGGGGCGAGGCGGGGGCGGCGTGAGTTGACGGGGGAAGGGGAGGGGGGAGATACAAGAGGCGCTAGTGCGACGCGCGCCCGGTGCAAAGCCGCAGATGGTCGATGAAGAAATTAACATAGTGCACTAGAGAGAGAGAGAGAGAGAGAGAGAGAGAGAGAGAGAGAGAAAGGGAGAGAGAGACAGAATAAGACAGAATGAAATAATGTGAGACAGTGTAAAAGAGTGAGCAAAAGAAAGACTGAATGAGTGTTTGAACGAAAGAGTGAGAGAGCTTGAGAGCAAGTTGTGGTAAAGAGAGGGTAGCAAGGATGACTAGTGAAGTTGTGTAGGCACGAGAAAACAATTCAATTACATTAAACAGGGACGAGAGAGTCAGAGATAAGATATAATGAGAGAGTGAGAGTGCGAGAGTGAGAGTGCGAGAGTGAGAGTGCGAGAGTGAGAGTGCGAGAGTGAGAGTGCGAGAGTGAGAGTGAGAGTGCGAGAGTGAGAGTGCGAGAGTGAGAGTGCGAGAGTGAGAGTGAGAGAGTGAGAGTGAGTGTGAGAGAGTGAGTGTGAGAGTGAGAGAGAGAGTGAGCGTGAGAGAGAGAGAGTGTGAGAGTGTTAAAGAGAGTGAGAGAGAGTGACAGAGTGAGTAAGTGTGAGAGTGAGAGCAAGTTGTAGTAAAGAGAGGGTAACAAGGATGACTAGTGAAGTTGTATAAGCACGAGAAAAAAAATCAATTATATTAAACAGGGACGAAGAGTTTTTAAAATTTTGAATCTACATCTATTAGATACTAGAATCAAAGGAGTAAATTTAAGAATGCTTCCTTAAGCTGGTATTTGGCATGCGAATTGTTGATTATGGGATTCTGTAAAAACCAGTTGAAAAAAGGGTTTCTTAACAAAAAAAAACTCAAACAAATGTGACCTCTGGGTAAAATGAAACAAACATTTCTTGCTACATAAGCTGAATGCGCCGCTTGGTCACTAGCACAACCCTTCTCAAGGCCCCCTATCGAATATTAATGCTTACTTGCTCACTGAAACCAACACGTTTAAGCGCATTTCCCACTTAATAGCGGGACAAATATTTCACGAGTTAATCACGTACACTTTTTATCATCTTCTCTACGTGACAATTCACTGAATATTATAAAATTCATGACCCAATGTATTCGTCTGTAGTTGAAGTGTAAGTGAATAAATAAATCATTACTTAATTAATTCTAAACTGAAAATTAAATGTTATGTTATTGAATATAAATTAAATGCGTGTACAAATATCTGCATTCAAAGTGTTTACAGACACACATACACACATGTATTAAGAGCAAATAAACCCATCAAGTAATACGAGAACCAAAATTTATTACATCTCACAGAAAACCTACAGAGGCGAGTATTCAGAACGCGTGGTCGTGTTCTGAAGAAGACGAGAGAAGAGAGGGTGCGAGCCCCAATGCAGGAAAGCGCGGCCTGCGAGGGCAGAGGGTGAGTCTCCAACTGGCCGTGGCGCCCGGCGCGCCACCGTCGCCTTCGCCGTAACGAAGGAGCCGCGCGTCAAATATTCAGGGCGGACGCCCCGCGCCGCGGCCCCCGCGGGGGCGTTAATACTAGAGCAGGTCGCGCCACATCCCCCGCCCCCGCCGCCCCCGCCCAGAGCGGCGAGGGACACACTCCGCGGCGCAGCTGGAAACAGTGACCGGCGGCGGCGATCGCAGACTCCAGAAAAGAGAAGTTATTCCAAAATCCTTCCACTTGAAAGTTATCAGAATTTCTTTCACCGACCGGGAGCGGTAGCTCAGTGCATCAACTGATGTCTCTGCAGCGCCTCTGATCGGGAGGTCCTAGGTTCGAGTCCTGACAGCGGAAAGATTTTCGACACCAGCTTTTCGTGGTTTCTTCGATCAACACCAGGCGAATGCCGGAGCAGTACCTTATCAAACGGGCCACGGACCACGCGCGGTCTGTCCTTCCTCTTCCTTGTCCTATCCTCTCCCCTTACACACACACACTTACACTAACATGCATTACACTACCACATATTCCGGGAGACAGGTCGGGAGCTTAGAGCTTCTCCTGGCTGGGGCGGTGCCCCGCTGGTGGGAGAGTCTTGGTTAGGGAGAAACCCCACTAGCCGACGGTAGGTCGGCGCCGGATCTCGCCATCCACCGGGGGAAGATCACCGGCATCTCCCGAGAAAGAAAACATGCACTACACTAACGGGAATAATGACCACAGTAGTTGACGCGCCCGGAAACAAGAAAAAATCAATCAATCAATCTTTCACCGAGTGTGAACTATTAAGAACGTCACTATTTCTGTGAAAACCCACAGAAGTCAGTAATTGTCAATATTTCATATCAAGGTAATTTCCATATTCTGGTAGCTTTATAAATATATCTGTTTTAACTCAAGAGTTGTACTAAATAAGGTTTCATACCAAATACATTAATGATTTGTTATTTAAAACACACTCATGTAACGTGGCATAATTTGTCAACATTATTTCACCATTGTATACCACAATTTATATGTCCCCCTAAAATGTTAATACTTTTTTTGCAAGAAGATATAGAAGTCTAGTTATATAAGCATGAAACATATATTAAAATTATACGCAACATGCTAAAGATACAAGAAGAGAGTATACATTACGTTACTTTCCCGCCACGAAATTGACGCCTTCAAAACAAAGGATTACTTTTGTCTTCAGATTTCAAATCTGAAAGCTAATGTTCTCATTGCGGCAACACCTTTCAGTATTTTAGTCAATAAGCATGTGATATATCAATATTCCATATTTTGATTAGTGCCTGAACGAATTGAGGAATATGTATAAAACTGTACGATATGTCTCATCGCATAGGAATAAGAACAACACAACTATTACATTAGGAATATACAGAGGAACAAACAAAGAACATTAAATCATAAAAAAAAATTATTCTCTAAAGTAAATGGGCAATGTGTCAGCACGTTCCTCTATTTGTTGCCGCTTGCACGCCATCAGACACACAATACCCACGATCCTTGAATGGGAAGAGCTGCGTAACTGAATATTGTTGCCATCCCTTCACCTCCAAACGTCAAATGAGCAGGAATCCATACGCAGTGGCCCTTGTTAGCTCACGTGTATTGTTTACAGAACAACTGCAGCTCGATTTAGAACGTCATTTGCATTCAAGTGCACCGACGATGATGGGAGCGAAGCATGGGCGGTCGCGCCCCTCGCGCCTCCCACGCCCCCGCCCTCCACCCCGCTTCCACCCCCGCCTCCGCATCACCCTGCCTCCCCCTCGGCGCCCACTGCCTCCGCCACCGCATGCGCCCCACCTCCGCCCCGCCCCCGCTTCCACCCCCCTCCCAACCTCACCTCCGTCTCCGCCCCACCTCCGCTCCCTCCTCCGCCTCCGCCCCACCCCCGCTTTCACCCCTGCCTCGTCCCCTACCCACCCTCGCCTCCGCCCCCACCACTGCCCCCGCCCCCGCTTCCACCCCCACCTTCACCTCGCCCCCGTGCCACCCTCGCCGCCGTCAACGTCCACTGCCTCCGCACCCGTCTCCGCCCCAATCTCCACCCCCGCCTCCAACCCCATCCCGCCCTCTTATCCTCCCTCGCCAACGCCCACTGTCTCCTCACCCGACTCCGCCCTCACCTCCACCCCCGCCTCGCCCTCGAATCCTCCCCCGCCAACACCTACTGCATCCGCCCCCGTCTCCGCCCCAGCCCGCTTTCACCACCGCCTCCGCCTCGCCTCAGCCCCTACCCGCGCACGCCTCAGCCCCCGCTTCCGCCCCAGTCTCTGCCCCCATCTCCGCCCCCCGCCTCGCCCTCGCTTCCAAACCCACCTCCGCCTCGCCTCCGTCCCACTTCTGCTCCTGATTCGCCCTCGCCACCGCCTCCGCATCCGCCCCCACTTCCAAGCCCGCCTCCACCTCATCTTCTGGCCGGCTCCGACCCACCCTCGTCTCCGCCCTCACCAACGCCCACTGCCTCCGTCCCCGCCTCCACCCCCTCCTCCGTCTTCGCATTTGTTCCGCCTTCGCCCCGCCTCTGCCCTCGCCTCCACCTCCGCCTCCGCCTCCGCCTCCGCCACTCTCCCCGTCATCGTCACTCCCCTTTCCCTAGTCTCATCCCCGCCACCGCCACCAACCCCACCAGAAAACCCTTGCAGCTCACGGTATCCGCTGTCACCAGCACCGGTGCTGATCATCACTCCATCACCGTAGCCCTCCCCAACTCCATGGGCCCCACAACCGCCTCCATCAAATGAACGCATTACAGGTCGAACTTCGTTATGTGAATGCGCCCCGGGCGCTGTTTGTCGGTCAACTGATGAATAACTAATGAGCCGAGCATACCGCCTAACGAGTCGATTACAAAAAACACGATCTCTCTCATTACCGCGCCAAATAATGCTCATAAATGAACCAGCGCCCATGCGTACGCTGAGCGAAATATTGCAGCGGAACTTTGATCTCGGAGGGGAATGTGATGGGATACACTGACTTTCGGCTTGTAGTGCATCTCCAAAACAGTGCGGTGGCGTATGCGCCAATTGATACACATCGATAAACATCATGCGAAGGAAAGAAATATAGGATATAATAATGAAAATGTAACAGCGAAAACGTGTCCTATGAAAGAGATTTCGAAATTATCACTGATACGAAAAATGAAACGTTCAGAAATTGCAAAATACGCAACAAACAAGCTTTAAAAATATGTTCTGTATGAATATATGTAAACGTGAGATGTATTTTACAAAATTATATTTTCATAATATTCTCTGATATTTTGTATACATTATTTTAGCAACAAATCATTTATCTTAGGTGCCGCATATCCGACGGCTATGGCATTGGCTTCAGCGTCCATATTTTGATCTTTTCGTAGCCTTATTCAAGGCTCAGATGTGCAAAGATGGCCCACGTCTCTGTTTATCGTCGCTGAAAATGTCTTTTCCCTCGTATGCGGTAAGTTTACACTTTTCTTCGATGTCAATTTCCGAATGTTGTTTCACGAAATACTGCACAATATTTTCTTTTTAAGATATTTCCAAATTCTCATAGTTGTATTTTATACTTATTTTTAAAGTTGAATCTTATACATATTTTTATACACGCTAGTACTATGCACATTCAAGTATTTTTCACGAAAAAATCCTAAGATATTTCTGAAAGAAAAAGAAAACAAGTAAGTGTCAGAACGCGTAACCATTCCGCAGCACCTCCAGGCGCATATCTGTCGGAAGCAAGTGAGAGCGCAGTCATAAAAGCCAAGCTGTTACTTACAGTGACATATTAGAGGAATAAAAACTTTGCTCACGTGCCCACGATCCCCGTTTACTGCGGGAAGCTGGCGCGGGATATGAGACTTCCTATCCCGTCGGACGTTAATGGTATTGCCAGGAATACATTACATTTTTTATTAAAAGGAGGTCATATACTGCGATAGTTCAAAGCCTGGCGCATAACAAGGTCAAGCGCCTTTTTTCCATTATCCTGATTACTTTCGCGAGCACTTTTGCTAATGGATAATGCACGCCTCGATGTCTGCGGGCATGGCTCCGCCACCGGGAGAAAGTTGAACGTCGCCGTCGCGGTGCGCAACTGGCCGGAACGCGACCACAGCGCGAGATGAACCGCGAGGAGTTGGCAGCTAAGCAAGCTGTTGGAGCACGCTGAGGTAGAGTTGTTTCAGGCATACCGCAGGATCATGCGCATATAAACATATTAGCATTTTTTCATAACGTAATATATTAGCAAAACCCTCGGCTGAGATCGCGATATATTTGTACCTAATTTGGTTAGAGAACTGAGTAAAGTGGCTGAGTTAGTAGCGCGTTGACTTTGCAATCGGGAGACCCAGGTTCGATCCCCTGGCAAGTGCATGTATGCGCGGTCCAAGACGGCCGATTCCCGAGCAAATAATAATAATAATAATAATAATAATAATAATAATATTAATAATAATAATAATAATATATTAAATCTGCTCCGAAATGTTCAAAAGTTGATTATATAATTTGAAAACGTAGTCTATTTCATATTTTAATATTTTTGTCTAATTTTATTTTGTGTTTTCAAAATATTTATGGTATTTTTACGAATAAGTATAAGTACTTATTATTAAAAGAGCTACGTTTATATTTTTTTTTGAAGTGTAAAATTAAGAAAGCAAATATAATTCATATTCGTGTTCACTAATTTACAAACCTTGATGCCATGTGCACATCGCAATTCAAAACATCAATTAGCGCCTAATAGATACATCTAATTAACACATATCTAAAGGAATCATTCTCACAAATATGGTTTCAAAGTTTACAGTTTCAGATACTTCTACTACGAAAATTAACTAACGAAACAACAAGGAAATTAGGAATCAGATATCCAGCGCAAAGGGGAACAGCGTACTCTGCCTTTCGGTTCCATCCGCTTCCCCCTTCTTCGCGCCCTCCTCTCCGCGTTCTTATTACATCTGCGCAATCCGTATCCACGCCGCAAGTTATAAGATTACAAAGAAAACGAATAAATAAGAGAATTACTTTAATTACTGCCGGAAATTGTAGTGTTCGCAACCGAGACGACAGGGCGCGCAGTCTAAGAAAATCGAAAAAGCCACGCGCACAGCCAAAGGGAAGCGGCCGTAATGAAAGCCCGCGCGCCGCGACGGGCAGGCGGACGGGCGGGCGGTCGTTATGGGGCTAATAAGGGCCACTAGGAGAGCGCACGGAAGCCGTGTAATGAGGAGGCGCCCTGCAAAAACCTTTGCCGGTCTGCAGGCGGGCCCTCAGCCCCGCCAGGGTGACAGCTCTAAGACGCCGCGGAGGATGCAGATGCTGCTAAAATGACGTGGCAGTGGAGAGAGACATCGAAACGAAGACAACGACCTGAAGCGTTGACACGCGCAATAGGGATAAATCATGTGGAAAAGAAAAACCATAGTGCGACAGTGAATAAATGTTCTTTGAGAACACATGTAATGATAGCGGAAAGACAAAAGTAGTGCTCAAGGAAGAACTAAGGTGAAAAGAAGAAGCCAGAAAATTCAGATACCAAAGAAACGGTAATGGTAAATAAGACCGCTTGGTAGAAGAAAGAAATAAACAAATATATAATACAAATATTTATAACCAATGCACCGAGAGAAATTAAATGAAAACAAGTTAAACTACTTCTTTACTTACTTCGCCTAGCGAGTTAACTAGCCGTGTGCTTTACCATTACACCACGCAGTAGCTAGGGAGTACTTAGTCGGTTACGCTTGAAAATTCAATTGCCTTTCATTATTTTTCAGCACACAATTTTCAAAAATTCAGAGAGTTCAACGAAAATCAGAAGTACGTTATTATTTGAAGGTTCTCTTGATTCATTCGTGGGATAACTTTAAAAACTTAAAATTTACTGTTTTATTATTCCGTAGAGGGAATAGAAACGCGTCGGATATGTGAGCCATATGTATCCTAGTATTACACACAATTGTTAGTATCAGGGGGATTTTACTCCCCAGGGCGGGCACTTTAACATTGGTCTTATCCCCACTCGCCGCGATTGTACAAGTATACCGTTGGGCTGGTATCCGGATACGCTGGAAAGCGATGCCGGCACGCGAATATCGCCATATGCACATCTACTCAGAACCTGCATAAAGTCATCCCGCCATCTGGAAATACCAACTTCCCGGGTTGGCACTGGAGATATTTTCGGGCTCACTGCGTTCTAGACAAGTCCCTCCTAAATACCCTTGAGTATCGCCACTGCTACGACGAAACCAGGAGCCTACATGCGGGGTCACCCAGGTTGTTGCACTCAGTGGCACGAAGCTCCACTCACTGCGATGTGCCTATGTTAACGATGTGGGTGCCACCAGGAATCTGCACACTCCATTAATTGATTGATTGGATTGATTTTTTCGTGTTTCCGGGAGCGTCAACAGCTTTGGTCATTAATCCAGTAAGTGTAGTGCCTGTTTTTTCTCGGGCGAGAGCGGTGATCTTCCCTCGCTGGATGGCGAGATCCGGCGCCGATCTACCGTCGGCTAGTGGGGTTTCCCCGTAACAAGGACTCTCCACCAGCGGTGCCCCTGTCGGGACAAGCTGTAAGCTCCCGACCGGTCTCCTGGTGTGGTAGTGTAGAGCGTGTTAGTGTAAGTGTGTGTGTAAGAGTAAGGATGGGACAAGGAAGAGGAAGGAAAGATCGCTCGCCGTCCGTGGCCCGTTTGTAAGGGTACTGCTCCGGCATTCGCCTGGTGTTGATCGGAGAAACCACGGAAAACTACCGAATTGCGACCGCTAGAATTCTGCTCCAGACAGCGACTGAATTCGACCTAGCTGAAAAGCTAGTGCCGAAAATCCTGCCGCCGTGGGGAGTGTAACCTAGGACCTCCCGGTCAGAGGCGCTGCAGTGAGATCTGTTGATGCATTGCTACCGCTCCCGGTGCACACTCGATCGAGAGTTTCCAATTCCCCGCCAGGGCTTCTCCATGTGGGACCGCAGCACAAGGCTGCGCCGGCAACGCCTCTCGCGGGGGAAAACCCCGCTACGGAAACGACGGCTGCTGGGAAAAATGCCCCGCCAGGCCAAGAAGTGCTGCAAGGGGAGAAGCCGCACCGCAGGGGGGGGGAAGGCGTGGCGGAGTGGAGCGCGCACAATGGGGTATGAAATAATTAGAAAGGTGCCTCTGAAAGGCTGCCGGCACACCGCAACGCCCCCTGCCACCGCCCTCGGTACTTTCCGCCCTCCGCACTCGCCATTCGCAGACACTCTCGCATCCCGTGGCTTTGCTTTGCGCGGCGGAAAAGACGCCATTCTTTCTTTAGTTTGTCTGCGCCGGATGCCACCCCACGCAAACGAGCTGAAAAGAAGGAGTTACGGGAGGCGTAAAGGAAGTACGCGAACCTTCCGGTAATCTCAAACAGACTCCGAGGGTGAATCCAGGAGAATAACTGCATACAGCAAAAAATAGATCGCTCCCAACAGGTCGAAAGAAGATGTGTTGCTTGAGTTTGGTAACTTGGAATCCGTAAAATATAAAATGAAAATATATAGAATATATTTTTTTAAACTAAACAATCACTGGTAAATGGAACTAATTACTGACGTTCGCACAAAAAACACCCACCGAATTAGTACAGATGATACGTATTTTTGAAGGTGAATATACCGAAGATATTGTGATTTCATATTAAATTGCTTTCAGGTTATCAGTTATCTAAAACACATAAAATCAAAAACTTATTTGGAAGACGAAGTATGTTAAATCTAATTCTAGGGCTAATGGTTTAAAAATTAGTTCAATTATTTTGATGAAGTGACGGAATAAATAAAAATTAAGACAAAAATTTGTAAGAAATGTTTCAGAATGAGAACGATTATGTATGCCTTGTTTTTCTTATACAGAGAGCTTGATATAATTTCAAGATGCAATGGAACATTCTAGAATCATCTAAGAGATTCCTACAGCGTTACTTTAGAATATAATGCCATGAATGTGGCCAACTCATAAACAGATATCAATGGCATCACCGGGAACTGGGAAGTGTTCAGCGCCGTCGTTGAGGGCGACCGCGCCCAGGGGGGCGTGGCCGGGGCGGAAGCGTCGGCGGCCGCAGTCGCCGCACGTGCGCGAGAGCACGTGACCTATTGCCCCGCGGCGCCGCGCCGCGCCGCACGCTGCTGCCTTTTTATTCCGAGAGGGCGCGCGGGAGCGCTGCGGTCGGACGGGCGGGGGCGGGGACGGGGGAGTGCTGGCCGGCGAGCCCCGCGGGGCAGCTGCTGCGGTACGGGCGAACTAGCCTCGCTCCGCACGGTCCTCCTCCGCTCTCCTCACCGCCCCGTCCTCCCCTGCCGCCGCACCAGCGCCACCACGCCCACGAGTCGAGCGGATTTTTTGAAAAAGAAAGGAGAAGGGTGGAGCGGTGCTTTTCCTTTCATCGTTTTTTTAGATATTAAAAAAAATCAAGCGTAGAAAAATACCACATTATTTGACGGATATACTACAAATTTATTGTTACATAATTAAATTTTCCAGTAAGTGATACCTTACTAACAGAATGGATTCATATGTCATGTTTTCATGTTTACTTGTTTCCAAAAGTATTAAAAGAAGAAGTGTTATTACTGTAAAACACTTTATTATTTTAACCTCTCCAATCGGAATATAATTTTCTACATAGAATTCTTTTATAATTGTGAAGTTATATCTACGAATGAATTGAGAATTTAGGATACAATTAAAACTCGTAACTCAGGAGACGTTTTATTACGTCCAGTTAACTAGCCTCTGGTCACACATGCGATTCCTTTGTTTTCTTCACCCAATAAATGTAATAAGACCAACAAGAAACCTTTGAAACATTGACCGTCCTACGTTCACCAATTAGCAAAAAAGTAACTTCTTTGCTCTACGAAAGCGATTTGGAATTTTGTGTGCATAAATCAATGGCAGCGATTCCAACGAACGCGAGGTGCCAAAGGCGTGAGACGCCCGCTGGTTGCGGGGTGCCGTGCGGGTTGCAGCGCTGACGTCATCTCACGGCGCAGACAGCAGTTCTGCGACCCCGCGATCCACATGCACTGCGGGTCTTCGCTTTTCGATACTCCCGGCAGGGGCGCGGCGAATCAACTTACGCAACACGGCGAGGTAAGCCCAGGCATGCCTATAAGCTCTGTGACGTCATTGACAGTGGCAGTGACAAGGGGCGGAGCCATTCGCAACAGAGATAAAGTACAATAGGAAAGTTAATTTAATTCTAAACATTTCGAAGGAATGAATAAAATAAAACAAACATTTCCCCTCAAAATAGGGAAGAAATCAATGATTTTTTAACATTGACTTGGATGTCTCTTAAGTTATATTCCGAGAATAGGCTGAAATTCCAATGAAAACATGAATTCCACCCAAGAATGCAGTTTTTTGTGAAAAGATATGTAATTGGCGATTTATATACAAAAATGAAACCAACAGAGAAAGTTTCGACTTCACTGCAGTAACGATGTTGATGTGCGGAGATATTTGCAACTATGACAAGAAGGAAAAGTGACTCGAAATCACACTGAAAGGAACAAGTTTGGAATTGTCTCAAACAATTAGATGACTTTAACATAACATTAATATTAGTACGTACGAAGATTGAGGGGTACTAAAAGAATTGACTTTGGTTTTTTTTGAATCTGTTTAAGTCAGAGCTGTGACATACCGATATGTCACATGAAAATAAACAAACATTTATTTGTAGACTATATGGTGGAAAATGCATTAAGAAGTGGCTGGATGCCGAAAGTAGAAAATTTGGGATTGGGCGAAGAAGTTTAGACGATCGAAAGGTCAGCTACACCAAAATATAACGAACGCATGGATTGGCTGGGTGAGAGCAGGACGGTCAAATGTTATGGAAAAAGAGGAAGGTAGTTTAATACGAAGTCTTCGAGGGGTGAATCATGCAGGAAGATTTCATTCTGACCGGCATCGCGTGTCTGAACTGATCGTAGGTTCGTGAGAGGGAGCGAGTGTAGTGCAGATAGTCAGAGTCGGGTTATCAGATCGTGAAATTTTAAGGACAGTAAATGATATTGCAGATATTGCATGTGGTAGTAATATTGATGCATAAATTGGGACTTTGTCGGGAGTGGTAATCGAGTTATAGATTTCGGGACTATGTCATAGGACGTAATCGGGACTGATAATTTTGATAGTTTGAGAGCAGTTTGGATAGGGGCAGAAGAGGATTTCTTGGGACTTTGGACTACGGCAAGCTCGCAAGATATTTCGACCGAGAAGTCTACGAGGGACATCAACGAAGAATAGATAAGTTAACCGCGGTGTAAAACTGTAAATTCGAAGATATCTTGATTCAAGGCACAACATAAAATCATTTTGTTAAATTCACTAAATTGTTTGCTAAATAGGTAACAATAAACTTTGTTAAAATTTGTTCTTCAGAAAAGAAAGTGATCTTTCATTTAGTCAATCCAAACAGTAATGAACTAGGAATAGAATCATTCTATTTCAGATTCCCAGCAGCGCTGTATAGTCTGCGGATCCTATAATCCATTATAAAAGTAATAAGGATTATAATATATCGTGACCTATTGACCCAGCAAGCCGGACGCTAAGATCTTTACCAGAAATTAATGTAGAGAAATTTTGTATATCTCAGAGCATGTACCTACGAAATTAAAATAATTCAAACCTTTTCCAGATATCTTTCAATTGTGTGTAAATCTGCCATTTTGCTAAATAAAATGTGTATAAAGACGAGAATGTATCACAACATAATAGAAAATTTTCTACAAGTTCATGAGAAATTAAATTATACAAGAGTTAATGAACTAAGAAGAAAAGTATGTGCAGATGAAACCGAAAAAAAAAACAGAATCGGGAACAAAAACTGTGCATAAAAATCTTACAAAAACAATGAAAACTGTATTGTTCTGTGATGAAATGTTATCAAGAGAATATGCACAATGAACTTAATAAAATAAATTATTGACGATAACAATTACATGACATTTCATCAATCTACATGATACATCAATTTACATGACAATCATCAATCAAAATTTCGTAATTAATTGTGATGCTTCTTTATCTTCTTACTAAACAGATGTCCCAGAATAAATGTTACGAATTTGATTGGCACATAGAGAGGTCGAAAAAGAATACTTTTTTCCAATAAATATATTGTGAAAATTGCATAAAACAAAATGATACGCATTTATACAAAAAAACTTTTGCTTTTTACTTTTAGGAAACTTCATACACACAGACGTTCGGGAGGAAAATGAAAGCTCTTTGGTTGCATTAGAACGAGATCTGCCAAACATTTCATTGATACGTTATTGTCTTAAACGCGGGGACAAATTCCACACATGTATGTGCATATAACACTCTAATATGCAATTTCCTACCATATATTGATAAGCGAGAAGTGATAAAATTCGATCTTTCTACACATCCTAGAAGCTCATAATATTTTTTTAAATACACCCTCTACTTCCCCTTCCTCTGAACCTAACTCCTACGAAAACTCAACCGTCCTTCAAGTGAAGCGCCCGTTCTCTTGACCAGGAGCCCAAGCGTTTTCAGAGAAAGCACTGCGACAGCGCCCACTCCAGCGCTGGCGGTCTCTCACGCAGAAAAGCGGCCCGGGCGAAAGGGTGCGCGACGCGGAAGGCTAAGCGAGCGCGACGTACCGCCCCGCCCCCGCCCCTGTCCATGGATGATGGATGGCCTCCCATGCAGGTCAAGGCCGTTGCAGAGACCCTTCGCCGCCGGTGCATCCACCCTCACTTCCGCCAACGCAACCTCAGGCGTTGCCCTGCCGCTACCACCAACGCTCCGACACGCCCATTGAGTCCACTTACGAAACCGCTGCCTCGGTTCGAGCGCCGATTTGGCCGTCGCCAGCGTCTGTTTCTCTCATTGCTCGCTTCGCATCTGTCGCCCTCGCTGACCGGAAGTCTCCGGCGCTTCTGATGCAGTCGTCGCCCGCCAACGCATCACCACCGTGATGGATGTGTTGCGGATTCGGTGGTTGTGCGGATTCGGTGGTATAACTGTTAGCGTACCGGACTGTTGTACCCAAGTTTGCGGGTTCAAACCCGATCGAATCCGTGGATTTTTAAGGGCTAATCCTTCGTACGCCTCCGTCCTTCATAGGTGAAGTAAAGCCGGCTGTCCCATGTAGTAGATTTACTGCATGTAAAAGATTCTTAAGCCTAAAAGAAGCCTCTGAGAAAAATTGAGTTCCGCCTGTTTCGTCGCCCAAGATAATACCTCTTTTCTCCGCTAGGTGTTGAAAGGAGCGTAGCAAAATTTGTGTGGCTAGACGGAGGAGCGGGCCTGATGGCCCGAGTCTCACCACGTAAAATAAGGCATTAAGGCATTAACTAACCGTCAACTCCGTCACCAAATGACAGCTTTGTCTCCTCTGTCAAACGCATACGGCCTCCGGCACCACGTTACTCTGTCTTCCAGTCGCTTCTGTCGCCCAATCGATTCTTTTGTCTCGGTATCCTCGCCATTTCCTACTCTTACTTCCCTCCAGAGTTCCGTCGCCCCCGTAACCTCGTCGTCCGCTTCGTTCCAGTTGCTACCATCGTCTCCGATAATGCAGTCGCCCCAGTCGTCCCCTCAACCACGAAAACCCACGTAGATCAGTCGTCTCCTCATCCACGTAGGATGCGTATTTCTTTGACTCCATTGCTTCCCATCGCCTTCAACGTTTAAGCCCCTAAAATTCCTAAGTCCACACTATCCAACCTCTACAGTAGACTGTTCTTGTCTTTCCTCGCTCTAGTTCTGACTTACAGTGGTGGTCGCTACCCCTGCTTTCTTCACCACAATACTCCCTTCATCACCATATCATACACCACCAAATCCGAAACTCTCCCTCCACTAGCAGAGAGCAGCAACAGGGCCTGTGACGGCGGGGGAGAGCCGTAGACCGTATGCAGACGCACAGGTGGCAACCGTCCCAACCCCAGCGGTCAGCAGCCACCGCAGCCCCTCACACGCCCACGCAATCGGTCAGGAGGGGATGGGGCGGGGCTGGGCCGGGCCGGGCCGGCACTGCGCGAGGCGCGGCGGTGGCTGACGGAATGACTAGCGGAATGACTGCGGTGGCCCCGTCGATCCATCTTCCCTTCGGGCGGGGGCGAGACTGATCGCTGCCGCGGGTTCCGCTTCGCCACCTTCCCCAGCCCCGGGGCGATACACCTGCCCCTCCGCGCGCTGCCGGCGGCTGCGACCGCGGGCGCGGCGGCGCGAGCAAGCGCACGGCCGGGGGAGGGGGAGGGAGGGGAGGGGATCGGCGCCTCCGCCCCCGCCGTCGCCGTCGTGTCAACGCCGCAGGGAGAGGAGCGCGAGAGGAAAGAGATGAGCCGGTATTTTGTCAATGCGGAGGAGTGGTGCCAAGAGGTGATGCGATTTCGGGGAAGATTTCCGAGATTCACGGGTTGTAATGAAAGGGAGGCGTATTTGGAATGCCTGTTGGAATTTATTTACGTTCAAGGTTGGTGGCATGTGCGGTTGATGAGTGTGAAATAGGTATTCGGGTTGCGCTACGTATACCATTAAACCTTTAAAATAGAAGAACGGCGTATGATTGTCTTTCATGTGGTTCATATATTATAAGTAATAATACCACACAAATCGTTCTGCTGAGGGAATATACCTTGTTTCTGAAAGAGTCCTAATGCTGAGAAAAGGTTGTAAAATAAATCAATTTACTCTTTAGGCATACTTAAAATTTTATTAAATAACGTTTTTTGCTCCATAAGAACTTTAGATGAATGTGTTATTAACATCAGATAAAAACATACAATGTAGCTGAGATGGTAAATATTAAAAGTTAAGATTACCAATTTTTTGCAAATTGTGAACTTCCTGTAATCAGATAATTCAAATGAATATTTTGTAATACGTTTGCCTTCAACAACTGCAAAACCCCGTGAAAATATAATTTTGAATGTTTTATTTTCCCGCTAAAAGTCTTTGCACTTGCACATTTGAAACACAATGAGATTAAACGAAATGGTGCGTGTGTGTGTGTGTGTTAGAGAGAGAGAGAGAGGGGGGGAATGCATGGGAAAAATATCCTTATTGGGCAAAGATATGCAATGGAATAAAAAAGATCAAGAAATAGTCGAAGTAATGCTGGCGAAAGGGATCAATGAAAAACTCCAGGAGTAGTGTGAAAAGAGTAAAAAAATTCGTAATCAGAAGAGTGAATAGGGGTCCAAAATGTGATATCATGAGAAGAGACCCATGACCAAATCAGAAGCAGCATTTTACGGTGAGGTGAAGAGAGACAGTGGCAAGGTGAGTAGAAGGAAGGAGAATACATAGGAGGCGGCTCATGGGCAGACGGATGAAGCGTGAAAGAGGAGCATCCCGCGCTCGATTGACATCGGTGGAGACAGGGTTGGAGGCGCAGGTGGGTGTGGCGCCGGTGGGGGTGGCGGCGGTGGCGGCGGTGGCGGCGGTGGCGGCGGTGGCGGCGGTGGCGGCGGTGGCGGCGGTGGCGGCGGTGGCGGCGGTGGCGGCGGTGGCGGCGGTGGAGTGGTGGCGGCGGCAGCAGCAGACAAATCGTAGCACGGGTGGGCGACAGGGGAGGAACGATGTGCTACTCTCACTTCCGCGGCGCTGCATTATCAATCCCTGGCATTTGTTTCCTTCAATCTTCCTTTCGAGAACGGTTTCCCCGTGCCGAATGGCGCTGGTATTCGCCAGAGTGAATTTCCGATTTGTCTACGACTTCTCTTCTGGTTCTCGCGTTCCATTGATTTGAGTGCAGCCAGCTGAGAGAACAAATGGAGAGAAACAATATCCCTGAAGCCTGTCTAAACGCCACATACATTTCGAATGCCTTGCTCGGGGTATGTAACTACTACACATCAATGAGAACGAGATTGACAATTTTAGAAATGGAAATAATCTACTCTATAAGCTATTCCGGTGAACTTCATTTTCATACAAAAAAAAATACAATTATACGGCTACAAACCTACATTTATCTACAAGTTACAGCTACTTTACAGATATTAAATTTTTTGAATGTTTATTGGATTATTAGAATAGCGTAAATGTAGGGTAGTATAAACAATACCGCTTATTTTTGCGACCCCCCCCCCCCGACGAAAAAACAATCTATAATCTATTTTTGAGTGTTCACAACACACTTTACAAAATCACTCATTTTCAACACAATTATCGCATTTCAATTCCTATATTTTTCTCCAAAACAAATAAATGTTAAGTATAATACAGGATGCACAAGGAAAAGGCATAATAGCACGAATTCCGCTAGTTGCTTCTATGGAATCCCCGCGTAGGCGCGGAAAGAGACAAGGGCCGGCCACAGCACAGGCGCAGGAATCCTCATTAAGCCGCATCGGCAGCGCCGCCACCGCGCCAGCGCCTCCAAAGCAATCGGCGCGGCCTCCTTGAGCGCGCGTGCATTATGTATGCTCTGTGGTCGCTCGCAGGCTCATTACCGCTCATTAGCGAGGGCTCCTGGAATCCCCGGAATCCGCGGCTCCGGTCGGGGGGGAGGGCAGAGGTGAGAGCAGAGGGGGCGGTATTGTTGGGAGAAGGGGGTAGAGGGATTGGAGGATAGGCTGGGATGGGAGAAGGGAGGAGGGGATGGTGCATTGGACGGAAGGGGAGGCGAGACTGGTGGGAGAGAAAAGATGCAAAAAATGACAATCAATTCCTGGGAGGCAGGAAACTGGAAAAGGTGGTGAACTACAGAAAACGAAGATGATAAAGGAGAGTAATCTGAGATGATGAACTGGCAGATGGAGCGGTATGAGAGGAGCGTATCAGAAGGTGGGATGGGGGAAGATCGGGTGGAGTCGTGGATCGGGTGGTATGTGGAGTGGAACAAGACAAAAACGCTTCTCGCAGTGGGAAATGGAGCAAAGAGGGGTGGGGTCTCCAAAGTTGCGGTCGTGAGAGTACGGCACAGCCGAAACCCCGATACCATGCAAACCACCTGCGCGCCGACGCGGCTAAGAGGATTTTAAATATAACGCGCGTTAGTGGGCGGGGGTTACAGACGCGCCTCCCCCCCCCCCCCCAACCGGCTCTCGCCCTTCGTTCCGCTGGCGGCGCTGCGGTTGCGGGAGCGCTGGCGGCGCGCCTCGTTCGCGTATTTATTCTTTGCCGATCCCCTCATTGTCGCGGACCGCCGCCGTGCTTGGCTTTGGGATTATCAGCACGCGATATTGCGCGATGCGCGTTGCTGTGCAAAGCCCGGCTGACCGTATCTTGCCTTGCAAATGGATGCGGCGATGAGATTGGAGTCTCGTTGGTACATGAGGAAAACGTGGGCTCACAATAGGTTTGGGGCTTAAACAGTGCACCAACGAAATACACGTATGTTTGGAACATGTTGCCTCTGCACTAAGTTTTCTGGTAAAACAAGCAAAGTGTGTATTTTGATCTCGTACATTCAGAAGCGTCTTCATAATATTTATTCTCGTACAACTGAGAGAGAAAAACGTGTACAGAGATAATTGTGAGAAAAAATATACATACTAGAACTCCTCGTTAATGCTGTGATTAATTTACAAAATTATTGTAAATATATTGCCAATATCAGAATAGAGAATATTATCATTATTATTTGAATATATAACATAGTAATTAACTCAATAGATTAAAACTAATATTATAATGCAGAATAAAATTTAAAAATTATCTATTTTACTGTCGTGCTTGTATGCGTTGACGTTAAAATGGTTTACGCTTACAATATTTAGCCATTTTACAGTCGCAACGACGTCCCAGTTAGATTTTCGTAAAGTGTAACTTCATACGCACAAGCTTAATTTGATGCCTCCCTTCACAACGACTTTCCACGTGAGCCTTTGAGAGGCCTTTCCACACGTCGCATTTGTCGGCGCGCGGAGCAGTTGCCACAACTCGCGGCTACTTCCACTTCATCGCCCCTCCGCCTTCCCTCTCACCGCTTCTCTCGCGGCTCTCTCTTCCCTTTCGGCGCGCTCGCAAAGGCGCCAGCACTTTCTTTGTGCGCCGGCCCTAAGAGCCCCCGCCCCCGCCCCCGCCCCCGCCCCCGCCCCGCTACGCCACGCCACGGCGCGCCCGTGCCTGCCACGCCACGCCACGGCGGGCCACGCCCCGCCCCGCCACGCCACGCCACGCCGCGCCACGCCACGCCACGCCGCGCCACGCCACGCCACGCCACGCCACGCCACGCCACGCCGCGCCACGCCACGCCACGCCACGCCACGCCACGGCGCGCCCGTGCCTGCCACGCCCACACCACCATTTGTTCGCACAGCGTTGCCTCCCGTCCATACGCCCTCCCTGCTTCGCTATCGGGGTACTTAGGTGTTTCATGCAAGGTTTGGCGAACTTCTAGTCACCAACCAACTACTGACCAAATTACAATGTTGCGTTTTAAACTATCGCTGTTAAATTAAATTTCTCACAAATTTATACTTACAAGATTATATTAGACGTAGCGGCTTTTTTGGTAATTAATTATTTGGTTTTGTTTCATTTTATTTTATATTTTATTATAATATATTACATATGAAATATTACGCATTGTCGTAATGTATGGCTAGTCCAACGGCTTTTATGTGCTATACAGTCTACCCTCCAAATTTCTATTATTTACTTTTTTTACCGTCGAAATCCACAATCACTAACCTCGCAGAACCCTTCCCTTGAAAATTTTGTTTCTGTTCTAATGAATATAGGATAAGTTTCATTTGCTGTTAATACTCGCTTCGATTTCGTTTACTACGTCATCTAGTAGTTTTCTCAACCTTTGCTTGAAACTGTAGGTAGCAAGTTTATAATATAACGTTTTTGGAAATAGAATGATGTTACTTACCGTTTTTGATAGAGAGAAAGTAGTGAATTAGATGATTGACGAGTAACATGAAACGGGAAATTTAAGTATAATATTCTTAAATTTAAAATAGAATCTCATTTTGAAAATTAAATCAAGATAAATATGTCTGTAAATAACGTAAACATTAGTAAATAAAACATATTTTTAAGATGATTATATTACGGCAAATAATAAGTGAACAAAAATAATGTCGGCAGCACTAAAAATAACGATTGTGCGAGTCTTCTGCATAAACCCCGCTGCAGATACCTTCGCACTCATTTCTCAAAGTCGTATTTCCATTAAGATTGTACCGTTGCCTCCATCTTCAATATTGCTTGCATCTCGTTTCTGTAAGACCCCAGTACGTTTCCCTAACTCCCTCACCCACCTCACCAATTTCGCCTTCATGTCTGACACCCTCCTTCGAAAGAAACGCTCTTCTGCATGCAATGTTCTCTACCACACATCGTCACAACTACGAGTGATTCGACTGTTTTATTTTCATCACTGACGGTTCCCAGTGCTGTAGGTCATCACAAAAACTGTCATCTCGCTGCAACAAATAATGTTGCCATCACCTCAACACCATCACTACAACTAACATCTATACCTGCACCTCAGCTATAACGCGATTACTACTTCTCTAACTACCAGCGCGATCACCACCACAACAACAAACATTACTACAAAATAGAACGCTATCACACCATTTCCCACTCCTACCATTACAATGAACAACACTCCAACAAATAACAACAAACTACCACAGTGAACACCATACCACCACAGAAATATCATCGCTGGTATCACCGTAATAATACATTACCATCATCATTACTAGATACATAACTACTTCCATTCTACCACTTTTATTCTTCTATCTCAGCTTCACACCTCACGATTACCACATCACCTTTGTCGCCTTCACCTACTATCCCATCCGCCGTCCCCTGCCCCTCCCAGCGACATTCTCCGCCCCGTTTCGCGCCAGCGTTTTTAATTACCGCGGCGTCTCCCGCACCCCCGTTTCCCGCTCTCGACCCGCGCTCTCATCGCAGCCTCCGAGGCGACACGAGGCGCCGGCGCCGAGAGAGCTCGTCTCGCCAACCTCTCGAGTTGCACGGCGGCGCCCCCCGCCCCGCCCCGCGGCGCCCCGCCCCGCCCCGCCCTGCCCGCCCCGCCTTGCCCCGCCCCGCCTTGCCCCGCCCCGTCCCGCCCCTCCCCGCCTTGCCCCGCGCCGCCCCGCGCCGCCCCGCGCCGCCACGCGCCGCCACGCGCCGCCCCGCGCCGCCCCGCGCCGCCACGCGCCGCCACGCGCCGCCCCGCGCCGCCACGCCCGCCACGCCACGCCCCGCGCCGCCCCGCGCCGCCCCGCGCCGCCCCGCGCCGCCCCGCGCCGCCCCGCGCCGCCCCGCGCCGCCCCGCGCCGCCACGCCACGCCACGCCACGCCACGCCACGCCACGCCACGCCACGCCCGCCACGCTCCACCTTGCCACGTCCGCCACGCACCGCACCGCCACGCACCACCATGCCCCGCCACGCCACGCCACGCCACACCCCACACCGCCACGCCACGCCAGCCACGCCCCGCTCCGCCCCTCCCCGCGCCGCCACGCCACGCCACGCCACGCCACGCCCCCGCCTTGCCCCACCACGCCCCGCCCGCCACGCCATGCCCCACCCCGCCCCGTCACGCCACCCGCCACGCCACGCCACGCCACGCCACGCTACGCCCCGCCCCGCCCCGCCTCCCCGCCAAGCCCCGCCCCGGCAGAGGAGAGCAGCATTTTGTCACCTGAGCTGCCTCCCGGGAGGAGCGCGCGCCCACGCAACGCTGCGGGTTATTCGATGCAGGTGGCTTTTTATACTGGGGGAATAATGCATGGAGCAGCCGATGAAGCTAAGCGAGGAACAGCATGTTCGTTAATGCACTAGTGTAAATTAATTCTTATTTCTGCCAGGGAAAACTTATGTGTTTATTTGTTGATACGTTTCATGGAAATTGGAATTGATCATGCATTTGTTATTTAGTTTTGATGTATCTACAACACTGGTTTAAGTATTGAAGAAAAAGAAAAATAAAGAAGCAATCAAATATTAAATATACAATGCCTGAAATGACAAAAAATAATGTTAAAGACGTCTTTTGGATTAAGTTTCTTTGCATTCGAGCTGAAATCGGTTTGTAATATTGATGGACACTCCTCTGTAATGGAAATAATATAACGGAGTAAATAAATATACATGGTAAAACTATGAGCCCCTGTTTTTAGGGAAAGGTTTGAAGGCGTCATTTCGTTTCACATCTAAAAGTTTTATTGCCACTTTCCCACCTCTTCTATATTACTATTTCGTTTATCAATCCTATTCTGTTCTTCCTGCCGTTCCTTCCTCTCCTGTCTCGTTATTAATCCTTCAGTCAATACTAACGAGCAAGTAATTGCTTCTTCATAAGCATCGCCGCCAGCAAGGCAATATTCGACGCCGGCGTTCTCTTTTGTCAGTGGCGCGCCATTCAATTAGTGCCCTCTTCCGCCGCTAGGAGCGATCCGGCGCTTCTCAGCTTTTGCGTTGTTTCAATTTCGTCGGGCGCGCTTGCGGTTTGCCCAGGCCGCGCCTTCCAAGCCTCCGCATTAGGCGGAAAATCGCTGACTGCCTTTCCGATAGCTGCGGTTCTCGTCCTAACGAACAGCGTTTGCAGACGTCGCAGGAAATTTTGTCTTCCAACCCACTCAAACTGGGCGTGTTATTTGCTCAACACAATGATCATAGTCACAACTGTTCGATTTGATAAACTGTATTTCTAATGCACTTTAAATAGTAACCAGAACATAAAGACTTTTATGAAATCGAATGCGAAATAATTTAATTCCATAATCTTTACTTAATAAGGAAGTTAGTTGATCGAATGTATAAAAACAAAGGTCAGTTATACAATAGTTATTTTAAATTCATTATCTAATTAATTAGTAGATAGTTTTCTTTTCTCGTAGTGTCCACTGGCAATGATGTCGAACGTTAAATTTCATTACAATATGTTTTTAGTTTTTTTATGGCATGCACAAATATGTAATTTTTACTCTGATAAATATAGAGCCAAAATATGCATTCAATAGAAAGTTTTGAAGAGTTTTGATACATTTCAACGTAATTTTACTCCTAATTCACTTCTCTAACTTTTTTCAATAAACAACACGAACATTGGTACATAGGGAATTTTAAATGTAATTGGAAATGAAAATGATATAAATGAACAAAACCAAGCAATCAAACTTAAATTTGAGCCAACTTAAATTTTAAATCTCTAAGATTGAATTTTACTTTATACCATCATATTATCATTAATACTTCATTTCCACTTCGGTAAACATTACATAATTTCATCATCATTCTCGCATGCGACGCTTTCAGTCGAAAGTAGTAAGAACGATTACTCACGGGACACACACAAGTTCAGCCAGCAAGTCTCGCCAGTTAAGAAAATATTAGGAAAATCGTTTAAGAGGCGTCGTCAGAGGAGGGCGCTCCGCCCAGCACTTGGCCCCGGGCGAGTGCGCGAGGGGATTACACAGCCAAGAAGCCGGGAGTGGTGGAGGGGAGGGAGGTCGTTGGGCTTATACGTGCTCCGGACGGAAATTAGTTATGAGAGCACACACCCCGGCAGCCGGCCCCCGCGGCGCCGAGACATGTTTTTCTGCAGCCGCAAAAATAGGCGGGGAACGCGGTGAGGGGAGGGGTTGATAGATTCTTTTGGATTATCTCGCTGTTGATGCATTCCCCCTCCTCTGTCCACCTCCCGAGGAAAAATGTTTACAGAGGAAGCAGGGGGGGATGAGTGATCGAAGCCTCACCGCGCGTCGCGACGGAGGGGGGCGGGGGGGCGGCGGCGTCGAACGGGGAGCGGGGGGCGGGGGCGGGGGGCGGGGGGCAGCCACAGGGAGGGACTGCGTGCCACCGGAAGGGAGGTCGGTGACGTTGAAGGCGTTCCTTTGACTCATTCCGAGTGTGGTACTCCCTTCTACTTCATCACATTTTCTGTATCTGAATGTAGTCTGCTGATTAATTTATGTGTCTGTGTTAGTACGTCTCGACTATGTTTCTATAACGTGCAAGCAAAAGTATTCTTCATCCCATTTTCCATTTTTAATTATATATACTGTTGAATACAAGTTGAAGAAACACATTTAATATATTATTTGTAAATAAAAAATACATTAAAAATATATAACAAAAAATAATAGGAATATAGTACAAACGGTAAAGTTCGCTTTTCAAAATTTAAATGCTCTTTCCGTGTCCAAGAACGTTCATTTCTTTACAAAGCGGAAGAGAAGTTTTATTAAACGAAATGTTTAATATAATACCAGGAAATAAATATCTCACTTATAAAAAAACAGAACTAAAATTATAAAAATATGTTGTAAAACTTACCTTAAGTTCACGATACAAGTATTTATATTTCAAAACATGCTCATTAATACGAGTTCATTTTTCATTAATTGCAATGCAGTTCTCTCACAATAAATAAATCTTACACCCCAACGAAGTAAGCAAAAACTGGGATTAATCTTATCTACAAAAAGAAGACTGATTTATCTACTCAACCAAATAAACATTATTTCCAAAAGGGAAGAAGAACTTCACACATTCCCAATTCTTGAAGATGATGGGCAGCGAATATGATTCGGTTTACGCGTGGTCATCAATCAGAGGGAAATCTATCTAGAGAGATGTAACGTAATGTATTGTCTCAAAAGAACGATTGAAGTAAATGTATCTCGATGGGCATTTGGTAGATTTATATAATATCCACAACACGATACAAGTTCTTCAAGAGAATCATTTACAGTTAACGAGGGTTTGAAAAAGGAACAAATGTGTTCCATTAAAATACGAATCTTTCACAAGTGATGAATTTGTCTATGATTATTTTAATTGAAACGAAGCTTTGTATAACCCACATTATTAAAGTGCGACTTTGCAAACCGTGAACGTGACAGTTAAAATAAAATAATTCTTTTAACATTTCTGAATGATCATGCAACGTATTTCGTAATTGACTCGCTCAAAGAGACGTATATTTTGCCATGACATTGTAAAGTTAAAGCCATGACATTTTAAAGTCAAAACGTTTTACAGCCTCAGACCAAATTTTAACGTTTACGCAATAAATAGTTCAAGTTCTGATGTCTCTATCGTACATCAAGTAGCGTGGTAAATGTCGAGGTTGAAGTTGAGGACAAAATAAATGTGCACATAAATAATACAAGAGTACTGTATTATATTACTTTATTCTATTCGGAATTGTAGTTGCCTAGCCAAATGTATCTAAGATGACTTTTTATCAAGCAGAATTTATTAATGTGCAATAAATATCGGAACTGGGTATATCCCACCCTTTCTCCCTCTTCTCCATCAAATTCTTCTTTATGACTACTCTTGCACTTCCGTTGCTCAAGTTAACTTTTGACTTGATTTTCCGACCATTTTTTTACACCACCTCGGTACAGAGAAAAACTTTCGGCTATGAGAAGTTATAATATATATCGGTTCTTATATTCTTATGCAAAAGGAATAACTTTGTCATTGGAAATTACGTTTACACATTTAAATTAAATTTTTAAACATGAAATTCTCTAAGGGTAGATTCAAACTGAAGACAGCTATACATTTTATATAATTTTACATTAAATATTCACTTTAAGGGGAAGACAAAAAAATGTCTATATTTTTATTGTTTACGGAAGTTAAAACTACTCTCCAAAATCAATTAACTTTCTTTCAAAATGTCACTAATATTCAACTTTATCACTCGTTTTATGTAGGTACTCTTCGCAGTCTCTTCCTGCAAAAAGTAATAATGGGCGTTTTGGTTGTTTCCTCAAATTCGCGGAAGAAACGCCCGACGGTCGGGGGAAAAAATGGCCCCCGCGCCGGAACAAAGCAGCGGCGACTGGCCGCCGGTTGCTGCGCGTGGCGCCTCCGGCCAAACAATGGGCGCCGCCCGGAGACAAAGGAGCGCGCAAACTGGAAGTTGCGCCCCGCCCCTAACACCTCCGCGTCCCGCTCAGTCGCTGCAATTCCGATTTCGCCACCGGCGCCACCGCCCTCACAGTCATTATCGCCGCCACCTCCGGTCCTGCCCCGCCTCCACTCCCGTCACCACTGGCCTCACACCGGCAAACGGCCTCAACTGATATCACGGCCGTGCCCTTCTGGAGGGCCCATCATCTGGAGGGTCTAGAGTTCGAGTTCCGACGGTGGCAGGATTTTCGACACGTGCTACTTAGCTTAGCTCGAGTTCAGGCGCTGTCTGGAGGAGAATTCTAGCGGCCGGCTGTTCTGATCGGTAGTTTTCCCTAGTTTCTTCGGTCAACACCAACGACATCCTCATCCCTTACTTACGCATGCTTACACTCACATACATTTTACTATCACACTTGTCGGGAAACCAGTCGGGATCTTAGAGCTCAGAGCTGGGGCGGTGCCTCGCTGGTGGGGAAAATCCCTGCAGTCAGCACCGGTTCTCGCCGTCAGTGAAGAACGATCACCGCCATCTCACGCGATGAAAACATGCACTACACTTACGGGTATAATTACTTTAGCACTTGATGCGCCCGAAATTACGAATCAATCTACCAAAAACCACGGGCCCCACTACCGCTCTCGACCCTGTCAGTCACAACTGACGACGACACCGTCCTCATCCTGACACCTTCACTTCCTCACATCACTATCCCGTTCAACTTCTCTTTACGTCTTCGCCATCGAACCCCCCGCCGCTACCACCGCCACCTCAGCGCTCACCGCATCCACGAAACGCTGACATCCTCGCACCCCCGGCGCCGGCGTTCCTATTGCCGACTTCACCACCGGCTCCGCCTCCGCCGACGCCCGCGAAGTGATGGCTAATGCAATTACTGAGTGCGCTAATGAATTTCCATGCGTAGGCTTATGAAAGTTCGGTCTCGCCGCTGCTTCACTCCTCCCGCCCAAAATTAATTACAATTACTCCGGCAGAGCGCGTGCGTCGTACCTGCCCGCGCGCCGGAGAACATTAAAATGGGCTCCTCCCCCGCGCCCGCTGCGGGCCACGCGGCGCTGGCGGCGCTGGCGGCGCTGCAGGCGGCCAACTATAACTTTGGGGGCGGCCGGGGTGATTGGCGAGGCGTAGCGATTGCAAAGTTGTGCATGCAGATGGTACGGAATACAAATGTAGATTACTCTAAAGCGTAGGGTGGGAAATGCGAATAGAACCAACAAATACACTCTCGAACAAAAACAGTCTGGAACGAACAAAAATTAAAACAGTAAAATTATTACGATATCAAGCAATATCAAATTAACGAATAAACATAACAGTGAACAAATAGAATAATGTACTTTCGAATACATTTTTGAGATAAACCTCTTTGATCTCATTAGTTCTCAGAGGGTTGAATCACCGTGAGAATCGTCACTTCAAAATGATGTTGCTTCCCGAGTAAAGCCTTGCCCGACAGCAGCGAACTATGTAACCGGGTGCAATTGATTTCAAAAGCTAAGACTCGCTGCAAAAGAAGACTCTTTTGCTCCAAAGATCGCTTTCCACTCTCACAAACGCGCCAAGCCCGGCGCTCCTAATGGAACTTGTGGAACGCCGATGCAAATTTTCGTCCATAACGACCAGAGCGATATCATTCACGAGCTTTGAAGATGCGACGCCGATTCTTGAAATACAAGTCGTTGTGAGCTTCATCATTCACTCGTTATCTTGGAAGTTTAAGTCTTTTGTGCTTTCAGGCTGAACGTCGTAAAATTCTGAGTATTCTACGAGAATTTATATTGATTTTTTATACTGACGAGGCAGCCATGGTGGCAATGTTTTTGTAAAGATAATAATATCAAGCATATCTTGTACATAAAATGATCGCGATAAACATTGAAATTCTGATATGTTTTTTGCAAATATTCTTTTAGTGTGTTGTTACGTTAATATATATATATATATATATATATATATATATATATATATATATATATATATATATTGAAACGCACCGCGTTTCTCAACATAGACGCGGGTGCCAACATGGTTTAAACAGCACGGTAGAGACGGCCGTTCCGGGCGGACTCGGCCGAGCAAGAGAGTGTCCCGCGGCAAGCGAGACGAAACGAACGCGAAGTATGAGACTTCGACAGTTGAGGAGAGTATCGTGGGAACAAGGCAGTCGGAAGGTTGAGTCGAAGAGGAAGAGTAACGGGCGGTAGTGCGGAAAGCTAATGATGGCGGTGATGAAAAATAGTTGCGAGGAATCCGA
Organism: Teleogryllus occipitalis; assembly: GCA_011170035.1. Classification (NCBI taxonomy): domain Eukaryota; kingdom Metazoa; phylum Arthropoda; class Insecta; order Orthoptera; family Gryllidae; genus Teleogryllus; species Teleogryllus occipitalis. The sequence continues at coordinate 91,924 of BLKR01003017.1, read as the reverse complement.
TGACATCGAGTAGAAATCGAAACGTAGGACGATGAGAAACAGTAAGAACTATTAATTGATCTCGAGTTAAGTGATATACTGTGAAGATTAAACGGTGTGAGGCGAGGAAAGTGATGAGTGTATAGACACGTGTACGGCAAAAGCAGCATGAGTGAAACGAATATAGCGATACAGCATCGGCGGGCTTAACAAACGAATTTGGAAGAACTGGAAATCAGGACGGCTGCTGATCTGGCGGCGAGTGGACATCGCCGTGCCCGGCGAAGCACGACTGCGGCGTGGGATATGCATCGGCGGCCGGGTAGAAGCGGCGGGGGCAAGCGCCATGGCCACGTGGCGGGCGAAACGGCCCCGACTCGTCACATCGCGCCGGCGCATCCGGAGTTGGTGAGCTCGAAGGAATTCCAGACGCAGCAAAACCAGTAAGACTGTTACTAGAAGGAACTTATTATTAGACGGTAAAAGAATCAAGTGAGTTGGGAAAGGGAGTAGACGATTGTGAGAGGGGGTATTAGATGAGGGAATTTGCCATGTAATGATAAATAATCTAATTTGATGTGGAGAATAGAAAGGGTATTTTGGAAGGGTACACATTGTCTGCAAATAGAGTAAGTGTTGAAATAACGAGGTGATTATGAATCAGTGCATGCAAAGGGAGCTCCCATTTACAGTATGAAGTGTAAAGTTAAGACAGAAAGAAAGTGTTCATTAGCAATATTTACGTAGTTAGTAAGAAAATTGTTCATGTTTGTCAGTATCGTGAGAAAGTTATTAATGCTAACCATTATTTTGTTTACCTTCAACACATTCAATGGAACGATGTTTTTGTAATATCTATTATCTTTTCTGGGAATAAAGCACTCTGTTTTTACATTAAAAGTAATTTTTTCATTGTTTGTGCATGCACTCAGAGCCCATTCGCAAGAAAGAATACCTGACCCCTTTTACAAATTTACTGTAGAATAGGACCGAATCGCCGGTCCGTCACTATATATATATATATATATATATATATATATATATATATATATATATATATATATATATATATATATATATATTCGTATTATTCGTATAGTATATTGTATCATAATATGTCAAGTTAATATAATGTATTCTGTTAATATTCTGTCGAACGTTTCGTATAAAAAATGCGCGTAGCATTTAAAAAAAATTGACAATTAATTATCACAAATCCTATTAAACGAAAAGTATTTGAGAATCTCGTAGCTTGAAAGCCTAATAGTGAGTGAAGGCAGAATGCCGCAAACGTTTTGATACATTATTAAAAGTAAAGGCATCGCGATAAGTTAGCTAAAATAATAATGCACCATATAGTGCATCTACATAATGATACAAAGTTTAGTGCAAACCTTTGAATTCTCAAGGGCTTCAGTTATCACAATGATGTTATTTCACTAATGATGACTTCTTTTGCTAAATATTTCTTGCGGTTTTTGAAATAAATAAAAATAATTAGATTCAGCTATGTGCAACGTCAGCAAGCGCATCATAGACCAATTCGTACATCAAAGGAACGACACACATTGGGTGACTTCACTAGCTGAGGTGGCGCAGGTCAACAACTGACGTCACAGCGCTGCTGACTGGGGAGTCCTGGGGTTCGATTCCCGAAGTTGGCTGGATTTTCGACACTAGCTACATAGCTACGTCAAATTCAGCCGCTGTCTGGAGGAGAATTCTAGCAATCAACTGCTCTGATCGGTAGTTTTCCGCGATTTCTTCTAGCAAAACCAGACGAATGCTGGAGCAGTATCCTAACAAACGGGTCAACCTTTCCTTCTTTTTCCTTGTCTTCTCCTCAGCCCTTACACTTGCATACACTGCACTTCAACACATGTCGGGATATCAGTCGGGAACTTAGAGGTTGTCACCGATGAGGCGGTTCTCACTGGTTGGAGATACCTGGACGGGAAAACCCCCGGAAGCCGACGTGGAAATCGGCTTCATATGGCGAAAAAGCCGACGTCGAAATCGGCTTTCCAGTGCGGAAACAACACCATTTCCTCTGATAAAAACCTGCACTAAACTTACGGACTAATAACCACAGTAGTTGGCACGCCCGGAAACACGATATAATCAATCAATTTGCGACATCCTACTTTCACAACCTCTGACGACGAATCTCTAACACCGCAGCGTACGCAGCACCGGTCACGTGGTGTTTAAACACGTAAAGTGGCATGGCTGCTCCGGCCGGTCGGCGCCGACCCCCGTGAAAGACGGTCGAGCGCCGCTCCGTCCACGGGGAGGGGCGGGGGCGATGTCCCGCGGGACCCGCGTCCAGAGAGGGAGGGGGGACGCCAGTGCATCACTCCATCGAAATTAGCCCGCGGGCAAACATTGTCACGTGATCAAACAGGCGTAATTGGCAGCAGCGAGCCGCAAACACGCGCTTCCGCGCCCTGCCTCTGAGGCGTCGCGACGGCGCGCCTCCGCGTCGAGGAGCTCCGGTGAGCCACGGCGTTGGCGCTCGCCCACGACGGCGCGAGGCAACGCCAATCGGGCGGCGGTAACGAGAGCCAAGAGAAAGCGGAGCAGCCGAGGCTAGAGCGGCGGCGGTCGATTGGTTCATTATTTCGCGTTCGTGTGCGCGTCAACGGCTGCGGTCAAAAATCCCGTACATGTAGTGCATGGTGTTCTCACGGGAGGAGGGGGTGATCTTACTTCTTCTCTCGATCTTAGTTCTTCAGGATTACTAATTTGATAGTTTTAGTTTTATGATCTTAAATGTTCAGATGGAATTTAATCAATGAAAAGAAACACTTTAAATATAAGAAAATTTTCTTACTTACTTTACTTGTAGAATTCATCAATGTATAAGTATGTAATATTGCTCATAGATGTATGTAATATTGCTTCAAAGATTTAAGAACGTTCGACCTGAATCATCAAATTTCTTTCGCAAAAAAATGGTTCTCAAATACTTGGTTTACTCTCTTAATAGAATTATCTCTTATAATTCTAATTTTATGGATATATTTTAAATTAAGGACCTCCACTTTTAATAAAATTTAAATAGCATTATAAATTTGTTACGCATCGACATGCTTCACATAAAGGCGGTATCGAGAACACATTTTAATGTAGAATTATACTGAACTCTTGTTTTTGCTAACTCGATAGATTTCTGCTTAAGCAAACACACTGCATGAAGAAATAAAAGAAGTCATCTCCATAAACTTAATATGTTTATTTAGAGAGCCGGCTTTTGACAATTGCCAAAAAACACTCTGCAGAATTTCTCCACAATAGGAACTTCCACGAGAATACAAAGCAATGAGCAATCGCCGCACTACTGCTACTACACCCCGCATTAATGCACTGAACGTAGACGGTTATACGAAAAAATAAACTAGGAACAAATCGACGAAAAGAAGCACACTCTCTTGTACCGACTAAAGCAAACAGAGCTGGGGCATAGTGGATGTAAGCAAATTGTGAAATTGGTGCAGATCGTCTGGAAAACACAAAGGTAAGTGTCAGTCGGAAATGATACATGAAGGCGCGCCGACTATTACAGTTGTAGATAAAATAGCATCTAGGGACTGAAAAGGCATAAATACTAAGTGAGACAAACAGTAAAAAATAATGAAATTGAGAGAGAGAGTCAGAGACGATGTGAGAGGAAGAGAACTGGAGGAAGATGGATAGAGAGGGAGAAATAAGAGAAAATTCAGGACAGAGACAGGGGGAAAGAGAGAAAGCAGAAAAACCACAATATATAAGTAAAAGTATTTTGTGGCAGTATCGCAAAAGCAAATAATTGCGTAAATGACACAGACATACTATAGAGAGAGACGAAACTAAAGCCTTAAAGAAATAGAAGTGACAGAGAGATGAAAGTGTAGTGTGTGTTTTTGCAGGGAGGGTAGTGGTCTTCCCCCGCTTGATGGCCAGACCCAGCACCAGGGTACTGTCGGCTAACGGGGTCCCGCGCGAGGTCCGTGGCCCGTTTGATAGGGTACTGCTCCAGCATTCGCCTGGTGTTGATCGGAGAAACCACGGAAAACTACCGATCCGAGCACCCAACCGCTAGAGTTCTCCTCCAGACAGAGAATCAATTCTATCTACCTGAAAAGCTAGAGTCGAAAATCCTGCCGCCGTCGGGACTGGAAACTAGGACCTCCCGGTCAGAGGCGTTGCAGTAAGAGGCGTTGCAGTAACAGTTGATGCACTGAACCACCGCTCCCGGTCGATCGAGGGACGATGGCATGCGAAGCGGGGGGGGGGTGCGGATGACAGAACGCACTGGTGGCTGATGCGCCGGCAGGGGCGGGGGGGGGGCGCAGCCCAACGTGCACCAAGGGATCCCCCCCCCCACGAGCGCCCGCTCGCCTGCCGAGAAAGTTCAAAGTTCTGATGAAACCTCGTCACAGAACTCTTAATTATGCAGCATTAAAATTTAACGCCCTCTAAAAATACCTCTGTAGGGATATCTGGAGCAAAAATCCCTCGTCCCCGTGGCCCTCCGCGGCGCGCGCGAAGCCCCGCGAACCCCGACCCGACGCTCAGCAGCGGGTGGAGGGGGAGGAGGGGGCGATGCAATCTCCCAGGGAAATGAGACGTGTGGCTCCGTCCCCGGCGACCGCACGGGGCGCTGAAATATCGTTTACTCCTCCAGACGGCTGCAATCTATTTGAACTCTCCTTTGGCAGGTCCAGTGCTTTTTGCTCAACTACTTAAAACACAGCTCTTATTGGGTGTAGCACTCCTCAATACGATTCTTAATAATAAAATAAGATTATTCTAAATATCTCACTATAGAGAGGGACGTTGAGGCGTTCAAATGAACAACATTTTATTTACTTTGCAGGAAAGAAATTGGTTGTGAAGAGTAATATTTTTTTGAAAAGGAGAAGTTATTGAGTGTTCACTTTCTTTTAACCACTTGGATCTACAGTTAATATGTTTCCTTCATCCATTTCTGACTTTCGATGCCACGAATGCCACCTGAACCAAGACTGTTCTGAAGACAAGGCTTGCTAAAAAAGAATAATGTTCGTATCAACTACTGCGATGAGTTCTAAAACACGTGTCATAAATATACCTTTTCTTCGTTCTTTTAAATATTACTTTGAAATCATTATTAAATGATACATATTTTATTTGTCTTTTATTTCCTACCTATTGCAGATAAAAGGCTATGCGGTTCAATTAAAAACGTCAATGTTACGAACAATAACACTACGGTACATTACCTGACCGGTGATTTAGAATTACTGAGCAAAAACTCCATTTCTATTTTGCATCAGTTTAAACGTTAGGAGGATGATCCATTATTGATGGTACACCTGGTATAAAAGAAATCCACGCATAGCATAAACAATTAAAAACGAAATCAATGAAATATGGAAACATAACCAATGTAAAAAAATAGAAGAGTCAACGATAGCAATAAATCTTCAAGCTACATTAGTACAAAGTTTAAAAAGGGAGAAAATTGATGTATTATATAATTAAGTCCTTTTGTGAAAGTTGCTAAGGTAATTCAGTCAGTAATTAATTACGAAAAAAACTATGATCTACTTCGTTTTTAACTTTCGAAATGAACTTTAAAATGTTTAGGTAAAAAGGACAAGAAAACTAATGCATAGCCTCGTTGAGACTACATCACTAATTATTCCTATGTAAGATTCTCTCCTCCATGCTCCCGATGAATAAAAAAACTTCTAGACAAAAGACGATTATGAATCCCAAAGTCCGCACCGTGCTTTCAGTGTCGAAAGGCCATTGCTCTTTCAGTATCCTACAAAGCAAATGCGGTTCTCTCTCTCCATACAAAAACTACATTCCGTACTTTCATCGCTAATAAATTCTCCAGTGCACCTCGGTATCCAAACTGTGAGGTTCGTTAAATTTCACCAGTTGGGGTCTTCTGCGGATTTCATTTCAGTATTAAACTTTTTAATGAATAGCACAAAGCCAAAACGCGCAGCGGTTCCGTCGGAACCGCGTAACAAAAGCAAAGCGCCAACCGCCGCGTTTGTCACGCGAGTGGGGCGGTGTCCAGGCGTCCCCAGGGATGGGGACAGGGGGAGGGCGGGTGGCTACGGTTGGCCTCGGGATCTGAACCGCGGTCACTCGGGTTTTCATGGAGCTCTGCGTGGTCACCATGGCACCGCAAAAATGTTTGTAAACATAGCGAGAAGGCGGGAGACGGAAGCTGAAAACAGAGGCGGGAGGCGGTGCGGTAAAGTCGTTTCGTTAGTGAGACTATTACAGTCGTGAAATTAAAACCAATAGTGTTGAACTATTCATATAAAATGCCCCAATCAGGGCGGTGCATCTCAAAGAGACTATCGCTTTTTCTATCCGATTTTTCTTACTGCTTCTCCCTACTGGCCAATCATAAACTGTGACTCATCTATCTTAGGAGGCCGTATATATCGATCGGTATGTCGATGAGGTAAATGGTATGTCGACGGATATGTCGGTATGTCGACGACGATAAACCGAGGTATGTACTATAACACAAACTCTTTGATTTTAACATAGCTTTCAAATATTTGCAATATTTAGCACATTTTGGAACCCTGTTGGACGTAATTTCACTCGTGGAATAGTCCTATTAAATACCACTCGTGCTTTAGAAATTCTCAGATAAATCCCCTCCTCGTTTCGCGAGTCGGGAATTTATCGACAATTTTCAAAGCACTTCTGTTATTACCTGTGATGATCTATGCAACGAGAAATTTGAAATGAGGGAGAGTTCTAAGACACTTCTCAAAACCAGCGCATATTCGTTTCTTTCGTATCTGTTAAAATTCATTCAGTGAGTTAATGCCGACGCGTGAAGTACGTAAGTCATTAATCCCGTAAATGATGTGCATGTTATATCAAGGTAGCAGACTGTTCCTCCCTCGCTGGAATGTGATTCCGGCACCAACCTTAAGTCAGCTAGCGGGTTTCCCGCCTCCAGGTATCCCTACAGCAGAGCACTGCCCAAAGAAGGGCACGCTCTAATTCCCCGGTTAGTCTCCCAACACGTGGGATAGTCTACTGCATGTAAGGGTAAAAATGAGTGAAAAGCGTGAATAAGGGAATAATCACGACTCAATTAAAGGGTTATTAAAATTTGTAAAAAATACAGAATTGTTTTTCTTTGATGGGCAATGTTTTTAGCCTCTTTGCTTTCTACTTTCATCTAAAGAAAATATAATTTTGTTCCATTCAATAAATTCTTCACAATTTGTGCTAAAATATATTGAATACTATTTCTTGCTTACCCAATTTAAAATGTCATTCGTCTGAACAAATATTCAGAGATAATATTTTTTTACATTTTCTTGAGGTTGGCGATACACATACATACTTCATTATATGTACAATTATCGTGTTTGTTCTTAAACTATAAAACAAAACTATCGAAATTATCTTACAATAATCCCGAACCATCAAAATATCAATATCCTTTGCAATAAAATAATGTGGCTCTTACAACGTAACTTAATTGAACAGCCTATCGCACAGCGCTGAAAAACCGATAACTATAATTAATACATAACTCGAATTCTTCAATAACTCCAATTCCGGAAAAACTCAAAATTTTCACCTCGAAATTTAGATGTCCGATTTTCAGTAATTTAACGATTTGAAGAAATTGATTACTTCAGTTTTATTTTTCTCGTTTTTATTTGAGATATCATGATTTCATTGTAAGTCCAAATCATTGTTTTGACAAAAAATATACTACATGCAACAGATATCTGTGACGCAAGTGCTTTTGAAGCGACATTTTCGAGGAGGAACAGGACGCTTTGCGCAGTGTGCCACCATATTCCAGCGCTGACGTCTCCGGGATTTCGCTTTCATCCGCAGGCTCGTAAACATCGTCATTAATAGATGTGAATAAACGAGCGTTGCCTCGTCTACATGGGAATCTCCCGCAACCACTGCGCTATTCTCCGCGGTGCTAAAGCAGCTTTTTCGCAGATGGGGCTACGGTCTCAATGATGGACTGCCACTGCTGAATGATTGATTGATTTTTTCGTGTTTCCAGTCGCGTCAACTGCTTTGGTCATGAGTCCCGTAAGTGTACTGTTTTTTTTCTCAGGAGACGGCGGTGATCTTCCCCCGCTGCCGGTGCCGACTTACCGTCGGCTAGCGGGGTTTTCCCCAAATCAGGTATCACCCACCAGCCGGGCACCGCCCCAGCCGGAAAAAGCTCTAAGCTCCCGACCGGTCTCCCGGAATATGTAGTAGTGTAGTGCATGTTAGTGTAAGTGTGTGTGTAAGGGGAGAGGATAGGACAAGGAATAGGAAGGACAGATCGCGCGCCGTCCGTGGCCTGTTTGGTAGGGTACTGCTCCGGCATTCGCCTGCTACTGAGCGGAGAAACTACGGAAAACTACCGATCAGAGCAGCCGGCCGCTAGAATTCTCCTCCAGACAGCGACTGAATTCGCCCTAGCTGAAAAGCAAGTGTCGAAAATCCTGCCGCCGTCGGAACTCGAACCTAGGACCTCCCAGTCAGAGGCGCTGCAGTGACATCAATTGATGCACTGAGCTACCGCTCCCGGTCCACTGCTGAACTTCGCGACGCAGGCGTTAGTGAATCTGCATATATTTTATAACAATATCCAGCCATTACACGATAATTCTCAGATCTGAACAAAACATCATTCTAAAAACTGCAGTAGTCATCAAATCAACAACGATGATTTTAACGACGCACGTGATAACAAAAAGCGCCCACGAATGACTGCTTTTTGAAACGAACCCCATTTACGCCGCCGTCCGACAATGACCAAATTCGAGAAACGCACGCGAATGGCGTCATTGAAACAAACGACAGCCTCCGCGCAGCCGATATTGACCCGCCACTCCGCATTGTGCATGCTCTTGCCAGCACGCGTCCGTTCTCATCCGGCGGCCGCGGCATTTGTTATGCATGCAGTGATTCGGTTATTTACAGTGAACGAGCAATATTTTAAATTTCAGATAAAAAAAAGAAGCGCGGCGCGGGACGCGTCCTGCTTCCGGGTGCGCGCCCGGCAGCCGCGCGGCCGGATGACGCTGTTCAGCCGCGGATCCGCACTGCGACTCGCGAGGCCTAGCTCTACTTTATCGCTCTACGCGGCGTAATAGAAGCCCAAATTGGATTCGCCGTGCCAGTATCAGTGGGCAAACGAGCCGTACGTGGACGCTGTAGTAGCGTAGTAACCGTTGCTGGAGGATGTGGTACTGAAATATCTATGTGAAGTTGTAAGTGAATGGTGTGATAGACATCAAACGATAAGCTCAATGCTCTAGTGAGTTATTTCTGGCGCAGTAATGGTTCTCGATAGGCAACAACAGAATACAAATGCAATTAGGCTTGTTCATTGGAGGAATTTTGATATAATTATGTAGAGCTTCAGTTGACTCTGTGTCCAAATTGTAAGTTGTTCTTGACGGGGCAGGAATTTGACTTAGAAAGCACGAACGTAAAAATTTCTTATTGGAAATACAGTACACCTTTTATATTTTGTTAAATATGTTTTAATTTCTTGTTTATGTAAAACGTGATATTCAGTGCGCGTTAAGGAACAATTTTTACACTTAACTCTTTGAAATTCTAAAAACATTTCTCGATATCTCCTTTCGTTTATTCAGAAACTTCGCTCTGGGAGTAATAACATGATTGTATGAAAATATAAAGTTTCCAATCTAGTATGATAAGTTAAATTCCAAAATCGAGCTAGTATTATGGTTTTCGATTGTAAAATTCAAGTTGTATTATATAAACACATTAGTTGTATTGACAACAAATTGCACACATTTAATTCTAAAATCTGCACACAAACGTTCAATATATTTTAGGTAAATTTCTTTCACCATGTTCTCATCAGGAAATAACTTAATATAGTTATCTGCTGCAGCTATGGGTTTTGTTAAAAAATATATAAAACCAAGAACCTCAAATCCTCAATTTATTTCCAAATAAAGATTACACAACTATATACTAATCTGTCTATAAATTATTGTGCTGCAGAAATACTTTATTTCTTCTCGGTGGCAACCTTTTTGGATAAAAGTGGTATTCGAACTAAAATATAGAATAACTACCATAGTGGTTACTCTCTATCATCCTCTGCGAGTGCCGGGCGGTCCCGAATCTAAAACCATTAAAACACTACACGTACGTCTCGCTTTCTCTTTCTCTTTTCTCCTCCTTCTCTCTCTCTCTCTCTCTCTCTCTCTCTCTCTCTCTCTCTCTCTCTCTCTCTCTCACACACACACACACACACACACATTGACATGTAATGAATAAAAACGATCTCTATTCTACACTGAATTATCTACTTTCCTCCGGGGCAAAGTACCGTGTGATATATTACCTACTGCATTGCGGTTTGCAGTACTGTACATTTGAGTTACAGAAACGCAATTGTCCTTTTGGTTCAATTCTGATAACTGCGAGGACAATGGGTATCATCATTTGAAATTTACAGGAATAACGATGTTGTACAACAAATCAAAAGATACGTCAAATTCCAAAGGTTGAAATAACCCAGTTTCATGTCAAAAGAAAGTTTAAAAAATTGAACTAGAGCTTCTAAATATTGTATAATTAACTACAATATTTTCAATATAATACTTAAGAATGTCATGAAGACTGCTTTTGAAACACACCCACCAAACCAAAAAGAAAAGACTGCAAAGCAGAAGCGGAACATTGCTAACAAATGCAACCTAGCACGTCGTTATTCTCAAAACGCCGTCGCTACCGGATCATTGCTGATCTACCGTCAGTATTTTACGTAGAAATTCTCTCAAATATATCAGTGCTATTTTCCCCAAAGAGCAGGCGTGCCCTGATATTGGCGCTTCAGGCCGTGGATGTGCCTTCATGGTTTCGATGCTCCGTGCCCCGTGCGTGCGTCGCCTGGGCGACGCTGGCCAAGACTACGCGAAAGTGCGAGCTGACTTTGCGCCTCTGATCGAAGGTCCTAATTAGAAGCCAAGGGGTAGAGAATAAAGATGATCACTGGTTGGTTGGTTGGTTTTTTCGTGTTTCCGGGCGCGTCAACTGCTTCGGTCATTAGTCTCGTAAGAGTAGTGCATGCTCGGTTCTCGGGAGATGGCGGTGATCTTCCCCCGCTGGATGGCGAGATCCGGCACCGACCTACCGCCGCCTAGTGGGGTTTCCCCCTAACCAGGACTCTCCCACCAGCGGGGCACCGCCCCAGCCGGGACAAGCTCTAAGCTCCCGACCAGTCTCCCGGAATATGTGGTAGTGTAGTGCATGTTAGTGTGTGTGTGTGTGTGTAAGGGGAGAGGAGATGACAAGGAAGAGGAAGGAAAGATCGCGTGCGGTCCGTGGCCCGTTTGGTACGGTACTGCTCCGGCATTCGCCTGGTGTTGATCGGAGAAACCTCGAAAAACTACCGATGATCACTGTATTGTATGAGTTGAGAATGAGGGTAAGGATTGAGTTGAGGAATGCGTTACACTGTCCGCTTAAATAAGATCCTGAAATGTGTTGGTTTCTAGCGTGAGGTCTATAAAATACCTTTAAGAGAGTGTTGAGAGAAACTGTGTCCGAGAAAAATCATGTGCCTATGATTGCCATTGGTCAAGTGGGTTTAATATCGATTCCATCAACATTTCCAATTCACAAACTATGTACGTTGGATTAAGAGAATATATGAGCAATCTGGTTGCTCAGGTACCAGCGTTGAAATTATTTGACATCTAGGCAATCGCCAAAGGTTTGTTGATTACCTAAAGGTAATCCCTGAATGAATGAAATATAAAACAACATAGGAATGCGAGTATCGTTACTTATTTTTCTTTTATAAATGCGCATTGTAACTTAATCGTATCTAAAACATTGAACTGGAATATAAGTCAGATGAAAATAAATGTCCTTTATTTGTTGTATGAAGGCCATTCTTAGAAGTGATGTAAAATCAGTAAGAATGTTTTCGAAAATATTACAGTTTAGAACAAACGGCGATTAGTAAATACTAAATAAATTTGGTACAATTAATTGGATCGTTTTTTCTGGAATGCTTTTGAGAACAAAAGAAATTTCAAAATCAGGCCTCTCGGAAATCATCATTTGGATAATAACGAAGTACTAAAATAGTCTTCGTTAAAAATTCTTTAATATCATTCACAAATAAATTTTTTTCAAAAAGCTTAATTTTTTCATAATGTTCAAATCCAACAAGGCGAAAAGGTTCAGTTCTTCCGTGTTGAAAAATTTATTGGAAACTAAATATCTTTTGACGTCTGAATATCCCTGTAGAATGTACAGCACAAAATATAAATAAGTGAAGTAGAACATACATCATACATGTATGTTATTAAGCAATGTTCTTAAACTTCAACAGCGCATCGCAGTCTCTAAGAAACCTGCAGATGAAAAATGATTCAGCGATCGCTGTGAATAATTCTCATGAAATGCAATACCGAACTTCTCTGTTTTAACGCGACAAGAGCGAGTACAGATAATAAAGCGAGCAGAGCTATACGATTAGCAAGTAAAGCTATACGATTCAACAATAGGCATAATTATTTATGTTTGAGATATTATCAGACAAAATTAGCGCATAAGCTAGAAAATATAATGCGACGTAAACGTGAATGGCAACAAGGTCTAGGTCTGTTCAATTGACAACATAGTCGTGTGTCTTCATTTGCCAAAGAATAAGTCTCCCCCCCCCCAAAAAAAAACAATGTCCATGTACCCAAGTTCGGATGAAAGTTAATCATATGAATCAAGATATAAATGATCTTGCAATTTAAAGAAAATGATCCTCATCACTGAAATGAAAAAAAAAGAAGATATTTACTGACAGAAGCTACAGAGCAATAATACATTTAAAAAAGTCTGAAGTCACGCAAAAACGATGGTTGTTTGTTTTTCAAAGTCAGATATATTTTAGTTTATAATATACGCAAATGAAAAGAAGCATTATGTGCAAAATTTTTTTAGAAATCTAAGTAGGTAAACCATACGAATTTAGTATATCAGTACAAACTGATATTCGAGTGGTAATATTTTAGTATTAACAAATTTAAGTAACAAATAAGAGCTAGATATAAGAGCTAAAATCCCTCGTAATCTGAATCCATCCTCTACATAAGGAACACAGAAATCACCTTCATTAAACGCGAGACGCGGCCCCGAGACATCACAACGCAACACAAAGCAACAATGACTTAACTCATGCACTCACCCGCACCAATATGCAGAGTTCTACCCCGAAACAATCGCCACAATCAACTGACAATCGCAACTGCTTCGGCCCATTATCCCCTCCCCCGGAGACCGCAGCCATCTGGGTTTGGGTGGGCACCTCCAATCACGACCGATGAGGCGTTTTAAATACGCCATTACGCCCGCGGACAAGCGCGCGCCCGCGCGGGCCGGGCCTGCAACTGCAGCGGCGGCGGCATTGAAATTCAAATGGGCGTCACGCCGCCGCCACCGTAAACACGCGCACGCCCCTGAATGGAGCGGCGTGCGGGCCGCTCTCGCGCTCGCGCACGCCCCAGCACGCAGAGCGCACGCCGCCCCCACCGCCGCGCGATGGTCTCAATCGAGCACAAATGCGGACACGCGCAAGAAAAACAATAAAAAAAGAAAATACGCAAACATACGTACACGCAAAAATGAGTCTGAATAGAACATTTCAATTGATAGAAATATAACATAACACAAATAAGGTATAAAACAACATCAAAACAAGTTCATTAATAAATGACAAACAAATGACTATTAAGGCGCCTTAGATTCGAGGGAAAAAGATCTTTACTCCACCATCAACAATACACTGTTTGATTGTTTATACATTTATTGAATGAAATTTTAAATTTTATTAATCATATTTAATCTTGTATCTGTTGTAATCTAATTTGAACTCTCAAATCGATATTTGATACTATTGTCTTTGAATTAAAAAAAACAGAATACAACTACAGTCCACCAGAACTGTAATGTGTATATCTCATTGAACTTTTTGTTCCAATTTAACACATCAAACCTAAAAAAAATATTCCGAAAATTTATATGATAAAAAATAAACATTAATATGAGATTAGCTACCTCGACCTGTTCCTTCGACAAATTGGACCGTTTAAAGACTATATTTTACAGGTGGAAAAAAGTAGCAATATTTCACAAATATAATATCCACGTCTTTGTAAATTAAAAAGAAAATGATTATCATCTTAAGATTTCCAAATGCACAGCCCTATAAAACATTTAGGTTATTTATAACAGCAGACATTCAAAAAGTAACTGGGGGCGTTGCCCGGGATTGCGCCACTTCAGACCACTGTGCGGCGCTCGTGGCGGCTCCGGCGTGACTCATCCCGGCGGCGCGGCGCGGCGCGGCGCGGCGCGGCGCGGCGCGGGGGCGGCGGCCCAGCGCGGAGGGTAGGCGCCGGCACTCATTTATTCCGTTCTGATTCCGTTCCGGTGCGGTGGAGCTTCAATGTTTCAACGCTGGGCGCAGTCACGTCGAAGAACCATAAAATAAAACAATATTATTGTTTATGTTTGGAATATTTACGTATTATTGCCACAGATCGAGCGTGACATGTGTACAAACTCATGCAATACACACGTGTGTGGTAGAACTACATGCACGCAACGGTAGATAACGTATGGTTCGTAGATACATAGTTGTAGACGTGAAGCGAATAACGTATCAACGTAATACGTCAGTGACATTAACGTGCCCGGTAGAAACGCAAAGCAAAGAAGAAGGTTGTTGAGATGAACAGGTGCAGCTGGCTGTCGTCCCTGGAGGGCCTTGGGCGCCCTCGCCCGTGCGCTCGCCGTGCGTACGCCTGCGTGCGTGCGCCCGCGCGGGGTGCGTGCACGCGCCGGTGCGTCGCGCTGTCACGTCGCCGGCTCGTGACTCACCTGGCCGGAGGCAGCCGGGGCGGGGGCGGCGCGAGGGCCGGCGTCGGAGCGAAGCGAAGCGAGCGGCGGCGGCGGCGGCTGCTGCCGGAGGCCGCCGCAGGAGCGAGCGGAGGAGGCAGAGGAGCAGCGGCGGGCGACGCACCCGGGCAGGCACTGAGAGCGCGCCCGCTCACCCCGCCTCGCGCTGCGGCGGGGGATGCGCGACATGGCTGCTGGGGCTGACGTCACCGCGGGCCAATGGCAGCCACCGCCCGCGGGCGACTGCGCTGCCGCATCGATTCGCGGCGGCGGCGAGGGCGGCGGGGGCGGCGGGGGTGGCGAGGCGAGGCGCAGCGCCCCGCGCGGCCGCCCGCCGCACTTCGCAGCAGCCTCCGCCGGCGGTCCAGCGCCCGCCCCGCCCCGCCCCGCCCCCTCTCATTCATCCCCTCGCACCTGAACGCCACTCTCGGTGCACGCCCCCCGCCCGCCCGACCGCCCGCGAGTGCGTCGCAAGCGATGGACACGCAGCCGCGATGTAGTGAAACAACATTAATTCAAGGGCACCTTTCGCCCGGACTAGTGAAAGTGGCGGGCGTTGTTTTTGCATCAGCCCTCACAACACGCTGTAGATACTGCGCTTGGTAAATTGTTGATGCGTCCATTGCGGAAATAGACGATTACCGCACTGCGTTTTCACTTTCAAGATTTCGAATACCATTTAAAAAAATATTTATTAACTTATTTTCAATATATTTTTAAAAGTTAATTAACACATTTATTTCAATTTACGCTTAATGGACATTATTCCCTACTTTTGTCGTTAATCCTAACATTAAAATATTTATAAAAATAATGACCAATATTTCGTTGTCTTCTAAATGAAGAAGGATAAGTCAATTTTTCAAAATAATATTCGATAAGTAAGTTAGTTATAATCAAAATAATTAACAACTTTTTAAATGTAAATATGTTGCAAGTATGTTGAATAAGCATTGCAGCTGATCTCGGAAATGTATTGAAATACATGTACTTTAAACTCTAATAAATTGATGTAATTAATTACAAGTATAGTGTACTAATATAGTTTGTAATTTAACTTAACAGTAAAGAAACAATAAATAATTATTAAACAAATTAAAATTGTAGATTGCTAACACCATCTATTGAGATTAGTTCAGTTTTTACCGACCATTAGGACATTAGTTTCATCAAGAACTCGTATTACCCAGCTCACTCTGACCAAAAATTATTCATATAGGCTCTACTTAAAAACGGTGATCTTCAAACAATATTCTCCAATAGTTCCTCCTGTATTGATAAACTGGAGATAGTCCGGTAGAAACAAACACAGTTGGAAGTAAACGCTCAGAACCATTTAGTTCTTTCCTTTTGTTGAATGAACACTCTTGCAATTCCATTCAGGAAAACATAATTGTCATACGTTGGGAAAGAACTTTTCTTTATCATCCTTAATCGTTACAACTCTCTTCATATTTTTATCGCTCTTTCTTGTAATCAGTTCACGTATATATTTTCTCTTTCCCTCAAGGTTTGATGTGAAAATCATTGCCCTTCTGTTAATTTCTTTCTCCGAACTGTTATTTTCTTCACAAACGTTGAGAATATCCACATTATGTGTATATCCATGTAAGGGTGTTAAACATAATATGATACGCATTATGAGTGTTAAAATACTTTAATTCAATTACGCCAAGCTTCTGACCAGGAGGTCCTAGATTCTGAGTTCCGACACGGCAGTATTTTCGACACTAGCTTTTCAGCTAAGTCGAATTCAGTCGCCATCTGAAGTCGCTATCTGAATCAATTCCAACGGTCGGCTGCTCTGATCCGTAGATGTCCGTGGTTACTCCGATCAACACCAGGCGAATGCCGGAGCAGTTCCCTAACAAACGGGCCACGGACCGTGCGGGATCTTTCCTTTCTGTTCCTCGTCCTATCCTTATCCCTTACATACACTTACACTAACATGCACTACACTACCACACATGTGGGAGACCGGTCGGGGCTTGGAGGTTGTTAGTACAGTCGGTAAGCACATTTTACAGGAAAAAGGACATAAAAACTGCTATGTTGTATGTACTCAGACCAAATTTTCGACCTTAAAAGGCCCTGTGTAATCTCCGGGATGCACGAAAACTCGGTATTTTTCTCACTCGTTTCGTTTTTTTTCTCTACAGCTCTTTAACCTTAAGACGTGTAGAAAAATATTTCAAATGAATTTTAAAGAGAATAAAATTTTCTACAACTTTTGTATAAAACATTTTTCTCGAAATCAATTGTAATGCGAGTTAGAGATTTTCAGAAAAACGCAATTTTTTCTATTCTGAAAAATGTGTGCAAACATACGCATGTTTGTGAGATTATAATCAATCAATAATAAATATAACAGTTATTATACGTAAAACTATCATTTTCCTACTTCAATTGTTTAATGCAGTCACTCGATGGCTGCAATCCGTTGCATAACGATACTCATTACGATACAAATTTCATTATGTTATAGGATCTTGACAATCACAGAGAAGTTTACAAACCAAGTATTGACACTTCTTTTATCATTGACAATCGTTATAATAAATGTTTTGTTCGATTGTTTACATTAAAATTGCATTTAATATTATATTATATTTGTGAGTTTTAATTTCTTCTATTAACAGTAATTTTTACGTGGAATATTATTTCTAATAAAGTGGAACGTAGTTTCACTTTGAACCTATTTGACTTGCGCAATGGTAGTAGTAGAGGGAACATTTCATTGACATTAAGATCAGAACGCAAGTTATTGTGTGTTATAGGTTGCTGCCATGTGTTTGTCCTTAAAAAACGACTAATTCTTTAGTTTCAAATGTCCAGTGAATCAGAGGATGAGTTATCATTATCAGAAATACGAGGAAAAGCGAAAATTTTGATCTCTGAATTATTGCCGCACCTTTTGTACTCCCTCGTAGGCGGACTGGTAAACCAAAGCCACCTGCGGCAGGTAGGGGAACTGTCAGATAGGTGGCCTTGGCTGAATCCTTCTTGTCAACTGCCATGAAACGATTCTAGGTAAAAGTTTAACTTATAAATGTTAATATACGTCGTAGAAAAAGTACCGTATGAAACTCGATGTAACGGGATTCGCTCGTTCCTCGCTCGTATCATAATATCACACTCGTATATTAATATCTATCATTGCATCATCGTTTCATATTGTACTATTATCTCATCGTCGGTGTAAACATCGCCACATGAATGTGCCCATTTCCAAAAATATTAGTAGACAAAAAAAAAAGAATGTGTATACTATATGTTTCTTCTTTCAGCTTAACTCTTCAACGCGGTAACAATGTTGTAATATTCATTGTTGGGAAATTACAATGGAAGAGAGAATACACGAGAGGTAAGACACTCTTAGAGGGGTGGATGAGAAAGGAGTGACATTTACAAACTCAATTTTCATGCAACCTGCAATACATACGTCTAGGCCGCAATGCGACCGAAAAAGCTTTATGCTAAAATAAATATATAGACAAAACAACGCCTCAAATACCTCGTGTAATGCGCACTGAGCAGGCATAGTGGGCGGGTCAGGCACGGCTGAACGTTCTTAATTGTTCTTATTAAAGATTCACATTAAATTAATTACCGTCTTCAATATAATAAAAGATTTCAATGGCTATCTCTTCGGCGCAGTTTTAAACGATGCTTTTTTCCCATTCTCGTTAGTTGCTGGAAAATTGCCACACGCATGCTTAGAACTATGCTTGCCAAGAGAAGAGCACTTCAGTTCAGTTTTTCTGCAGCTATAGTACATGCCTCAGCATATGAAGGGAGAGTTCTTACGGCGCATTTCATATTATTTTAATTAGGCATGCTAGACGACCAGCACAAATCCTAAGGAATATTTTGTCTTTCCAACCTTGACTTAATGGTACGTGCGACATCCATGTCAGAGGCCTGCATGATGTGGATTTATGCCACGTTAAAAGTTAGGTTTTATTATCGTCTTTGAAAATAACTGCTAGCGAAAATCATCCAGTACTCCCGTTCATCTCTTTACCGTACAAATCGACAAAAAGATTTTATCTCCTTCAGCAGTATGTTCTGTGGCATGGATTTGCGGGCTTCCTCGGGCGGAGTCCTTGTATTCTTGGCTGTCCAGTATGAGCCACGTCTCTGTCGTGGTCGCTGACGTTTCGACCATCTTTTTGTGGCCTGCTTCGGAGCTACACTGCTGCTGAGTCGTCTGGTACATTTAAAGATACGCTACCTGTAGAGGTTCCTAACATGGATTCGTAGGTTTCCACGGCCAGAGTCATTGTAACTGTACATTGTGTGATCATTGTCACCACGACAGAGACGCGGCGCATCCCGGACAGCCAAGACTGAATGACTGAAACTACTGATTTTTCGAAAATTGCAAAACTAATTTTTTTTTCGTCTTACAACTAAAAGTACTAAATTTTTTTATGAAATGCGTTCATCAAAAATAGATCTTCATATAAGATCACGTTCAATTTTACGAAAATATGAAGGTTTTTGTGAAATTGGCGACAAACGTAGTCGCCTAGTTCGAATTGCCGATACTTCGTGAACGTAATTGAGACGTACTTGGAGGCAATTGGACATTCTGAGGGCCTCAGATGACTTCCAATCCCTAGGATCAGAGGTCCTCGGGATTGGAAGTTTGCCATTGGAGTAAAAACATCTACTTAACGTCGTAGATATATAAATAACTATTATATATCGAAACAAACAATGTGTTCCATAAAGAACGGCGTGTAAGAACTTTTATGAAATCACAACAATGCCATACCATTTATGGCAAGAACCAGGATTTTAGCAAGAATTGATAAGAAATTTTGTACTCAATGTTGATATTGTTGCATTGAGCGCTCTGTTGTCAGCTCTCATTGAGTGATATATGTTGATAGAAACAGAAATTGCGGTTAATATTATTACATAACTGTTATTAAGGGGGCGAGAAAGCATGTGCTGTTATAGTAAGAGTAATTATTTAATTGGCATGATGGGAGTGATCATTATTATCTCTAAATGAAAAACTAGTCTGAAAGTCTCTACATTTTTAACGAATCTCCGTTATTTTTTCTCTCTGCCTCCATAAAGCACATAAATCGATCTGCATTTGCAGTACATGTAAAATGCAGAGGAACAGCGGAGACATACAAAGAGTCATATCATGCCCCGAAACAGACATCATCACTATATGTTTCCTTTGGGTTTTGCTGAGAAACGATTTATTGTTGCACAGCAGTTTACCGACAATTTCTCTCCTTCTTCTTCTTCTTCTTCTTCTTCTTCTATCATGACCACAAGATTGTGTTAAAATGAATTGCAGCGCTGAGAATATTTCCAAGTATTTCTAAAAATCTACTTTATTCTGATACAAAAGACAAACAATGAAAACTGGTGAATTGGGTTGGATTTTACTACAGCCTCATATAGAGCGCGTTCCTGAGCTAGCGCCCGACATTAGGTCGTCAGAAATGTAGAGTGCATGCTGTTTGCAAATCACAATAAAGACTTCAGTGTCTGTAACAGCACTTCATGTCTTGGAAACAGGAAATATGTTCTGAAGACACACAGGCTGCGACAAAATAGGTAATTAAAAAACTATTAGGGGAATCTAATCTTCTGAGGCCAAACGATAATGGAATTACTTACTACTAGTATTATAAAAACGTTAGTGTGTTTTTCTCCATCTAACCCTGCGTATACGAGAGAAAGCTATGAACATTGATAGTAATGCGATACAGTATTCACAATTCAAGATCACATTAATTAACGGTCAATACAATTGCATCAGCAACTAAAGCGTGAGACAAAAAAAAAAACGATCGATCGAACTGTCCTAACGCCATCATCCACCTTATCCTAAAACCCACAGAAACATTACCGTAACGGAGGTTGAAGCTAATGCATCCACCCAATTCCCATTACCTCCGCGTGGCGGCTAGCGCTCCCATTCAGGGCCAGTGGTCCGGCAAACGCCCAACCACTATCGGAACTACTGTTGCCGCCGCCACCACTCACCGGCTGCCAACGACGCGACGTCACCGATTGCGCGCAATTCAGCCTTGTCTTGGCCATTACCGCCTCCGCCTCTCCAACCCTCCACCTCCTCTAGGCACGCCTCCTCTACCTCTGGCACCTTTCCTCCTCCTCTACCTTCCAATCCTCCCCTCCTCCACCTCCGCCAACTCTTCCTACGCTTCTTCCGCCTCCTTCACCTCGTCTAACTCCGTCGCCCCTCCGCCATCACCTCTGCCCATCCTCGGTCTCCTCCACTCCCTCCACTTCCCCCGCTTCCGCCTTCCCGATATTCCATTTTCCCAACCTGCAGCGGTGGCTCAGTGCATCATCTTATGTCACTGCAGCGCCTCTGACAGGGAGGTTCGAGGTTCGAGACCCGATGGCGGCAGGATTTTCGACACTAGCTTGTGAGCTAGATCAAATTCAGTTGCTGTCTGGAGGAGAATTCTAGCGGCCGACTGCTCTGATCGGTAGTCTTCCGTGGTTTCTCTGATCAACGCCAAGCGAATGCCGGAGCACTACCCTTAAAAACGGGTCAAAGACGGCGCACGATCTTTCCTTCCTCTTCCTTGTCTTATCTTCACCCCTTACGCACACATATACTTACACTAACAGGCACTACCCTATCAGGCGTGCCGGGAGGCCGGTCGGGGACTTAGCACGTGTCCCAGCAGAGGCGGTGCTCCGCTGGTGGGGGATACCTGATTGAGGGGTAAATCCCGCTGGTCGACGGTAGATCGGCGCCGGATCTCACCATCCAGCGGGGGAAGATCACCGCCACCTTCCGAGCAAGAACACGCACTGCCCTTACGGGACTAATGACCATAGTAGTTGACGACCCCGGAATCACCATCAATCAATCAACCCTTTCCCCGCCTCCTGTCTTCTTCCTCGTCTCCTTCCCATTCTCTGTGGTCCCGTCCGCCCTGCACCACGCCCCCGCGCCCGCGCTGCCGCCACGCAGCCTCCGCGCGCGCGCCCGCTCATTGTGGCGGGCGGTGCGTTTGTGCGTGCGTACCTTAGCGACAAATCCCGCGCGCACGCACCGTACAAAGCTGCTCCGCGCGAACGCACTATTGATTGGCGCGCGGCACAATACCCTCCAGGATTCGTTATTCAGAGAGAGCGGCCCGAGGGCGCGGCGTGCGCGCGGCGCAGCCTTCCGATGAATTATCCATAAATCTTGCGCAAGTTTCGAATGACCGATATTTTACATCACAATGCGGGCGATGCGGGCCCACCGCCTCTTGATGTGCACTCGTCGATAGTCCGCCCCGGATCGACTGCACAGCGGGAGTCCTCTGACGCCGGAATGCCGCATATCGATGTTTTTGAGAGCATGTAGATATCACGGATGATATTGGAATGTTATGAATTTCCCTGGTTTCACTTGTGTTTTTTAATGAAAGAAAACATGAGAATTTGGCTTCCCAAATACGGGAGAGATGTTCTAAAAATAAGATAATAAGAACGAAGAAAAAAAAACAAAACCTCCAGCGATTTTAGAATCAAGTAATGAATGAATTTGTGTCTGTTTATGGTCCACAAATAGATTTCATATGAAAGATAACAGGAAAATATTATCATTATTTAAAACAATAATAAACTTTAAAATCAAGGACATATGTTCATTAAAATATTGGACACTTGTCTTAATGCACCAAATATTGACGAAACGAGAATATTCAACCACGCATCCACGATTTTTTTTAAGCAAAGTCATGTTAATGTTTTACCCTTTCTATTGTATTTTTTCTCAAGGAATTAATGTGAACAATGAGTTAGAAAACTTCCAAGAAAAATAACAGGGTAAGAGCAGAAGTGAAAGAACTACAACGATCTGCAAAGGTGGAAACTTCATCAACATTTCTGCCGGATAAAGGTGAACTTCGGATCAGGGCTTCTGTGTTCCAGAACTTTCCTCTTTTCCGTAGTGAG
Organism: Teleogryllus occipitalis; assembly: GCA_011170035.1. Lineage (NCBI taxonomy): Eukaryota > Metazoa > Arthropoda > Insecta > Orthoptera > Gryllidae > Teleogryllus > Teleogryllus occipitalis. Next base: position 69,064 of record BLKR01003017.1, on the reverse strand, counting down.
TAATGTGGCGTTCCCCGCACTCTCCGCATCCTCTGTGGCTCATTCTCAGAAGCAACTTACGGAACTCGGTGTTTCTATTGCTTCCTCGCTGGTCATAGTTTCCGGGAATTTTCGAGACATAACATTCAGACATCACGCAACGTAGAAGATTTTGCTGCAAGTTGCTGCAATGGGGCGAAATATAAGGAAGATGTGATTTCGTACACACGAATTTACAGTTTGTTTCAAAGACGGTAGAAATGATGCTACAGCTCGTTGCTGTCACAACTGCTCAGCGCTTATGTTCAGTATTTATGCACGAAAACTAGTATTTACATTCACTGTTTATTGATAGGGAAGTGTTACTTTATGAAACGCACACTGCAAAATAATTTTTTCGTATGCGTACCCTAAAGAGTCCAACGCCGTTTGAAACAATTATATAAACCAAAGAAAAGAGAACACGGGTGACTTGAATCAACGTCGTTCACCCTCCAGAATGACGACAAGAGTATTACGTATACTTGCAAGTTTCCATGAATCTGCATTAAAATAATGCACACACCTCAAACGAAACTGCTTTTCACTTACATTTCAAAATTCGGAGTACTCCTGTCGTCGAGTCGTGCGTCAACGTTTCATTCGTTTGCCAAAGACACTTACGGCACTCGTTACATAAATAATACAAGGGAACAATATTTTTACCTCCAGGAAGGTAGAGTGCTCAACTTACTTAATTTTATTCGTAGATTTTGAATATCACAGTAAAAATGTCATATGACGTCATAGTTTTTAAATATATCGCATCTTTATACCGTATCTTACCGTATTTTGCTATTAATATAAATATATTTAAATTGAACTGGCAAGATATGTTGAATCATTACACATAAAATCTATTTAAAAATACAATATTTGTTTATCTATGCCACTTTTACGAGATATCAACAAAATTAGGCTTTCGTTTATTTGTTTATTTTTACTTTCTGTATTCAAAGATTACCGACTTTATTCTCGTGTCTGGTAGTCGCGCGCAATTACGAGTAGGTCTTAGTGGTCTTAATAGAGGCTTTAAAAACAAGACAAATGACCCTCATATTCCTACTACGTATCAGTCACCGAGAGGAATTAACTTCAAATATCCTATTCTATAAAAGTTTGAGTTCTGTCAACTTGAACTTCAACACTGTCAACGACTGAGAGTATGCAAACCGATCCTTAGGCCAAATAATCATCTAAATTATTATTAATCGTTTTATTATTGAATAACTCAAATTTTTCATAATTTAAAGGATATCTACGTCTCAAAAAATCTCTGTACTCAGTATCAATATCAGTTATCAATATTCTGATACTGATATGATGCTAGAAGATGTGAACATAATCGAATTTTGAAATCAATTAACACGGACAAGGCGTACAATACGTAATATTCACAATTGTATTGCTTTGGAAGAAAGAATCCAGTTTAAATACGCTGAATAAAATAATTAAAGGCGTTGTTTTTGAAAATAATATTGTTTATACAAATAAAATATTGCGATGGTTTAGCCAGCACCATTAGTTTTCTGTTACAAAAACGTATAAACATTCAATTAAGAATTGATAAATTATTAATAAATGGTCAATTTAGGGTTTATTAGTATATAATTTTTTTAAAAACTACATCAAAACAAATGAAAGAAAAATTAGGGGGGAATGATACCTTATTTGATATTGCAGTAATTTTTGGGGCAGGTAAAAGCAAATTGTTATCAGGAAACTGAAAATGATGCCTAAGCCATTCAAAGTTGCAATTTCTATAAACATTATTGTTGCCAACGACAACGCCTCTAGATATTTTATTTGGAAAGCCAACGACAAATCACAGCTAAACCAAAATTTACTGTGACTAATATGAAAGGAAACTACCCCATGTCGAATTCGCTTTTAGATTCAAAGCGTACCTTTTGAGTCATGATCCATTATGAAGGAAGAGGGGGCATCCATCACGCAGTCAAACTTCCCAGTGCGTGGAGGGACACTCATGGGGATTTGCATGGAGTAAGATGGAAATTCTTAAAATGATGGACTTATTCTATTATCTTGGAATACATCTACTCATGTAGTAATATAAAATACATTCGCAAAGATGTATTGGGATGTAGAATTTGTGATAGATACTGCTTTCTCTGTGCATTGTGCCGCAACGTTCTCAGGCGGGCGGCGGCGGCTCGGGTCGGGCCATTTGCGGTTGGTCAACAAGATGCTAATTTTTTTGATGAAATTTTCTCAATAGGAAATCAGCGACTAAATGAGCGAGATTCTTACCTGTGCTATTCCACATCCTTCCAAGGAAAGAGAAAGGGAAGAGCAATGTTTCGATAAACAAATAATGACATTTAATAAAGGACAGTGGTACGCAGACATCTGTACGACCCTAAAAAAAAACACAAGAAAGACAATCCAGAAATAATGTTTTTACAGAGTACGATTGTTTGGCTTCCTGTACCCCAAAAACAATAACAAAAGCAAAAAAAAACTCAGAAGTAATGCTTCTAGAATTGTCCAGAGGATTATAGCCAACTAGCTTTTTTTCAAAAAAAGTTGTGAAAATTAAATAATTTACTTTGAAAAAATAATTCAGTCCGTTGGAATGAACATTATCCTTCCACATTATCCTTCCAGATACAGTACATCAATGTGGTCCATTTACACCAAAACAATTCAGAATTGTACATTCCTTATAACAATTTCCTTATTTTCAATAAAAAATTTACATCCAAATTTGATTAACACATTGCAAAAGAAATTTCATTTAAAATGTAAACTACGAAATAAACATTCTGTACAATTTCTTCAAAATTGTGAGGAAAAGGAAGATTCAAAACTGACAGTTTTTCATGGCTTTTGTTAAATACTCAAGAAAGTATGGAGTATCATTCCCCAAATTCTTAAATGATAATACTAGTTCATTACCATACAAGTAATCATTGCAACATTCTGCTCTCATTACCCTGCAGGGTCACATAGCAATCCTGTCATATGCTGATTCTACATACCATGAAATCACATCATACAAATTACAATAAGAAGAAATTCATGGATAAACATTTTGCTCAAACGTTATGGCAGTAGAAATAGCTGTACAACTGTCCTCCTTCCACTCAGCTATTATTTACAATATGTGCTATTGGAAAATCTCCAATAAAATATTGAACTACCACAGAGCAACTGCAGAATCTCATCCCCAACTTAACAGAAATTAACAACTCTTGACACATTCCTTATAGTAAGAAAATTGCAATGTAAGTTACAAATATAAAGCAAATCAAGAGTACCAGTTACATTAACAGTCAACAGTACCAGTTAATGAAAATGAAAGTCTCCTTAATTCCTTTCTTCAAGCTCTTTCCCCATTAATAATAATTGGTTCACAATCCACATATGCATATTGGTGATTGAAAATTGATACACTAATATGCATAAATTCATTTATCGGTCTCTTTAAGTCTTCAACTAAGAATAATGCAACAGAACAGGTTGTATTTAAAAGAATATTACACATCTGGCAAAAGTAGTCAGAAAAAAGTCACTAGCCACTTCAAATGTCAGGACTTGTATATACAATACTTTCACAATTCCAAATTGGAGTACCTCATCTCCATTTAAGGAAAGATTGATTTTCTAACCTCACACCTACACAATTCAACTATACAACCGTGAATTAAATGCTTTCTTTGCACTCACATTAATCAGTTAAGACTCCATTTCACGTATATCCACTCTCCCATCCAGTTACCTCTACGTCTCTGACCCTTCATCCATCAACGCACCTCGAACACTACATCACCTCTCCTCATGAATTAAATATTCAAAAAAAACTCAAGTACATTAGATTATCACATTTACCTCCTCTCATATTCGTAGTGGAGAGCTACATCCCACCGAAGACCAACACAGCCCTGCTCCACACACCCCTCTCGCCACTCCACCATCCTCTCTGGTCGCTTGCTCATACCCAAAGAGAATATCTCACACCACACAGAAAGAAACATTTTTTGGTGCGCACGCAATGCCTTGACACTGCCCTCCGCACCAGCGAATACTGTCCGCAACTCTCGCCACTTCCGCTACCGGCCTGGAGCGCGCATTTCAAACCACGTTGCCGCTTGCTTCCCTCGCAGCAAAGAAACGCGGAGGCCCGTACTTGGATGGGGTGTTATAATATAAACAATTAATTGAGCTGAAAAAAGGAACTGACATCTTCTACGTCCCCGCAACTTTGCTTGCACGTTGTCTGTTCTTCGGAAAAGTTGTTTGTGGATGCTTCAATGCAACTAATCAATTAGTATTTTAGTGGAAAAACGTCACGACTGAGCTGCATCGTCAAATTAATCAGCTAATATATGAGGATTCTGCAGTGGAAATTAAGCTATGTGTATGGCTTCAAACGAGTTTTAGTTGAGAATTAGATTTCTATTTTGTTTCTTATATATTTTGACTTGGAAATGTAGTTACATATTATCATATTTTTAGAAAAATACTAAAAAATGTTTTTTTCTGATAGTATGCATTATTTTCTTATTTTTCATACTTTTTAGTCAGATAAAATAACCCTTGAGTTAAATTTATTTAATCTCCATAGTATCATATTTTTTTATTCATAGATTTTTGAAACAGACTTAAATTAGGGCCTAAATATTACAATATTAACGAAGGGTACCCCGGGTAAGAAGATAAAATATTTCCCTGAACCAAATGATATATTAGTAGATACACTATAACTCTAACATAAATAATAAGGTTTTTGAAGGATTTCTTAGTTCCCTTTATATTTAGACTTTGGAATGTAGTTACAAATTATTATGTTTTTAAAGCTTTAAAATCATTTGTATAAGTATATCATATGCTAAAGAAAGATGACAGTTACTGGCGGTTTATGAGAAAGCAATTCAGGCACAGGTGAAGAGTAAGTGGAGGAGTGAGGGCATGTGTAGAAATGAAGTGGAGCAAGTTAGAGCCCGGATTAGAACTCTTTTACCGTGACTTTGAACACATGCCTCGGGACAAAAAATCTCAAAACTTCCTCTTAAAACACATAAATGATTATAAAACTTTAAAAACATGATAAATTGTAACTACGATTCACAGTTAAAATAAAATGGACGCTACAACAATTTATACAAATGTAAGTAAATACTAACATAAATGCACTGAACTGTTGCATTAATTTTCAAATTGTATTTAATGTCAAAGTGATTTGAAGGCGGGAAAATTGAAAGATGTTTTATTTTTATTTTTTTAACTGGAGCTCTCCAGTAAAAAAAGCTGAAAAAATTCGCAACAATTCGTTTTGAGAGAAGCTTTTGAGATTTTTAGAGCATATTCCAGAGTGTTACAGTAAAAAAATGTTTTGTACTTGCATTTCGTACTGAGAAAACACAAAAAAATATTTTTTATAGTATACATTATTTTCTTATTTTTCATACATTTTAATCAGGCAAAATAGGCCTAGTGTTAAGTTGACAAAAATTAAAATTTAAAAAACCCATTTTAGAAAAGTGTAGAAAAGTGTGGGTGGTGGGACGGAGGACTAAGAAATGTTTCAAAAATTTTATTTTTATGTTACAATTAAGGTGTAACTACTCATATGTTATTGGGTTTAGGGGATTTTTTTACTATCTAATCCTTATCTAATCCTTATATCAACCACTTGTTGAAAAAAATAGTATTCTAGAGAACATTTTAAAATAAATGTCAGAATACTTATACAAATATACATGGACATTATTTGGGCTTGCTTACTATTAATTTTATTATTAATTTCCGACTTCATTTATTTCCATCTCAACCAATACATTCTGACTTATTTTAATACTTAATCTTCTCAGAGCCAAAGCCGTAGCGTGTGCCCCAGGGTGTGCAAATCCGGTCGTCCAGACGGTTCTTGGTTCGCCTCTCGGTCGCACCCTACCTGGCGGCGGCGGCGGCGACGCCGCGCAGGCGCCGTGGGTGGCGGCGAGGGGGCGGCGGCGGGGCCGTCACCATTTGTCAGCGGGGAACCGCCATTGACAGGTCTAAATGAGCGTCTATGGAGATAGACGACGCCCCTCCCCTCCCCCTCGCCCTGCGCGCGCACGGGTGCTCCCCCCGAGGTCGCCCCCGCCGCCGCCCACATCGCCACTTCATTAGGCGCCGCGCCACCCGCGCACGCGACCTCCGGCGGCTGGTGGTCGCCCCCTGCCCCCCCCCCCCGCACGCCCTCCAGCCCCCTCCTCCTCCCCGACCACTCGGCTACTTGCGCTTTCCTTGGGTTGCTTGACCAGTATACTGGGGATCACGTGTTCACTTCAGGTCTCGAGGTCGTCTGTCCTCTCGGAACGACATCTACGCACTGGCTAGGACTTGCCTAGCATTAGAATGACAAATTACATCTGCCTCTCTCAACTTAGTGCCTTATTATAGTTGCATCTCTATAGATGCTAGACTGGAGACATGTCTAGTCACCCGCATGTTGCACCCGCATCCCCTTCTACAATTTATACTTTGACTATTCCCTTGTCCGATTAATATCTGCATAATAGAATGTCTAGTCATCAGTGTGCTACTCAAGTTTGCCTCACACCCGTACACTGCTGATCCGCTGTTAACCTTCCATCCGCATGCCCTCTGAGCTAAGTGTTCAGTTACTGCCCAAAACACACGTTAGTTTACCTTCTTATACCTTAGCTTGACTACCCACTTTCTATTCACCCAATATTTATACTCACCTTCGGTTCTCCCGACCCTTTCATCGTTTGACTTTTGTTCTCCAAAAGGGGACATGACTGACGCGCGCTATAAAACTCGCACTCTCCAATGCACATATCGCCTACCTGTTCTAATTTCCTGACAACCGCTGATCGTCTACTGTCGCATGCGTGTATTCTTCCAGATGGTCGTTCCACTAGTTCGTTTATTCATCTTCTTGTGCACGAGAGTCCAAGCAACGTTCTATTAGTCTTCTTATTTCTCATTTCCTGTTAATATGTCTATTAGGTATTTATTTATAGCTCTAAAATGTCTAATAAACAAATCGCCGCTCAACACCTTCACTTATTCGTCTGTCGAAGTGAATGCATCACTACTCTGTGGGTAATTATCCAACTAGCAGCGTTATTGCCAAATTCAAAAAAATATTTTTTAAATATTCGAGTTCCAAAGAGTTGGGCAGTATGTGATTTGGTCTCGCAGTTCATTTGCATAATCACACGGTAGATAACATGCCTGTAACCATCCAATATTTAATTGGAATCTGATGAAAGCATTGCTTACTGGAAATGGGTTAATGTTCACGGATTTTATTGACCTAAGTGAAGTCAAATAATGACAAATATCTACTGAAATGATTTGTATGATCGTTTGAATTACTAATTTTCCCAGAGTCATTGTAACTTTTCCAAGAGTTTAGAAACGTTTTTCAATGCACGACGTTATTTGTTTTGAGAATATTTGCTTTTCAAGCCGGTAAAATTATTACCAACATGCCGAAACTCATACTTATGTATACTATCAGCTTTCTTGGAGTAATTTTATTGTACCACATTTCTGATTCAAATAAAAGTGATAAAAGAAAAATAGAATTATTTCTTGGTAAGTTTAAAATTAAGAAGTACATCCGTATTTCAACAAATAAAAATATTAGAAGTCGTAGAAAAATAATTTGAAGATTTGTAGAATAAATGAAATACTTCTAGATGGTGTTGATTTTGCAGTAAATTATAAGTGTTCAGAAAACTACATTTCAGTAATGCAAATAATATAATACATTAAATCCATAATTTTATAAGTGAAATAAGAAGGTGATTCCTTATACTATAAAATCACAAGAAAATGTTTATTAGCATATTTATTCCGAATCTAACAAAGTAAGCTTTGTTTCCTTCTTGGAAGTTATAATTAACTTCTGAATTTCTTCTTGAATTAAACTCTACTACTAACTAGTGGTGCTACAAAACCATTTAACTTCTCGCATTATTTATAACTGCTCCGCCCTATTGTACTACTACACAAACCTGCAAAAATATTTTCAATCAGCAACATTTTTTTCCGCTTCGAGACCCAAACTCAGATTCTCAGAGTTACCTTGGCGACACCCATACCACTACGCCAGAGACACTAAATGGGTTGAACTCGGGTACTCGGGAACTCGGGACGCACAAAAACGTACATGCCCACTTTATGTAAAAAAAAACACAAGAACTCAAAAATCAAAATATACGTTTGAAACTCCCAAAGCCTCCAGTTCTTTCACATCGATCAGGACATATCAGTTTTTGAAAAAATTGGCTGAACGGTTTAGACGCTTGCGTTGACCACAGACAGGCGGTTTGCCGTCGATCAATTTTCCGGTATCATGGACCCTCAAAACATGGATTCTCGCTACACCACGAGTTAGATAACTGTTTCTCTATATTTAGCAATAGAATTTATTCACTTTTCATTACCGGGGCCCTGCAACAAGAGTTCTTCTGACGAAAATTCACCGTTTTACTGCGCACGATTACATAACTTCCTCTTCTTATGAAGTAATTCGTAAGATGAGAAAGTAAAAATTATATTTGAGGAACAAAAACTAGTCTGATTAAAGCATGATTGATTTGGATTTCTACCTCGCAATATATCCATCAATAGAAGGTAAATATGTGAAATAAAGTGCTACAATCGGTCCTATTGACGTTTTTACAGTGAAAATTAATTTACTTACTTTATGTTGGAATACGTATATTGGAACTCGTAGAAACTTTCTATCCTAAGAATTAATTTTGCTTTTCCCCCCTGGTGTCATTCATGATTAAGTGAAGAGTGTCATTGTGAATATTTATAGGCTTGTTAGAGTGAAAACATGTTAACTTACTAAAGGTTTAATTTTTTCATGAAGAATAACTTACAGACTAATACATATTAATACATTTCGTATTATCACGAATAATAATACGAAATCTCGATACATATTAAAACCTAATTAGAATTTTTTCTCACAATATCATTTCCGCCAACTATGCAGGCAGTCTAAAACGAGGTAGAGAGTTTCTTCTGGAAGCAACGGAGGCGAGACAAGGAGGGCAGTGGAGGAGCAGTTACATGCGCGCGCAACGAGCGCCTCCACGGTTCGCGTTGCGCAAGAGAAGCCGCTCAACGCCCCATGGGAGATTTTCGCACCAGCGGCGTCGACACGACGAGAAAAGGCGTCGTCTTCTTTATCTCACCTTCCTGCACTCGCTTACGGTGTGTGGAGAACCACTCACTCGAACCGGTTATAGTTATGCCACGGTAAAGTTAACACTCGTCATCGAAACGTAAATCACCAACGCAGTCGGAGTAAAATGAAATGTTTTCGAAATATTATTGTATGTTGTCGCGGAAGGAAGTATTATTCCTTGGTGAAGGATATGATGAGGGATAAGAGTCAAATTTATTGCTCATTTGACCTTGAAAATAGGTTTTATTAAATCGGAGCGAATACTTTTGTTAACAATCCTTGCAAAAAGCTACTTTTTTCTGTAGTCAAAATTCAATTAGTATATGGCTTAGGAATGAGATCACAGAATTTTGAAAACGTACATAGAATTCACTTCTCCCCATAGCACGTCACCCACAGTTTTTAACAGTTTTTGACGTAAAATAAATAAATAAAAAATAAATATGTTATTGTAAAAGGGTGGTCTAATGGATGAAGAGTATGAGCTATGAGGTTTCACCAAGACCAAGAGAAGTTCTTTGTCTAATGCAGACCATTTTCAAGAAAATGATTTTTTCCCCTTAGACCATTTGTGTACACTTCATACGTTATTGTGTGCTTCCATTATAGAAGTCAAAGACGGTCATAATATGTTAATTACATTATGATCAACGTTTCACAGACAGATGTGTCCACTTCTTCAGGTACATCAGCTTAACATAATTTAATTCAAACAACATCGAAGAAGTCACATGTAGACTCAATACCATATCAAAACATAGAATACAATTTTACCATAATTTTGAGTTTCAAAATCCTAAAATTCTACACTGTGAGTCTAGACGAAGTGCCTAACATATATCTCAAATGTTATTCATAAAACGTAATGCAATGATAAATTCTAATGTAGAAAATAATTTATTTACTTCATGATATGATTCGATCTTAAAGAAATTACAAAACAAGACATCTCAATACTTACTTTTTCAGCTTTAAATTAATTGAATTAAATTATTTTAAGCGGATGTACCTGAAGCAGCAGTCGCATCAGTCTGTGAAATGATGTACTTTATAGTACTTATTGTAAATACAACTGCATTATTTGATGAATATACTACTCTCGACGTTGACTCTTTATAATTGAAGGATACAACAGTAACTCATTAAAAATTAATTTCATTCTGTGTGGCTAAACACACGAGAGTCTCCACGCCCCCACACGCGAGGGAGAGGTCCAAATGCGAGGGGGCAGACCTAGGAGGGCGTTCGCTGATCATTGAGAACGTATAGTATCTGAATTGTAGAGACTGGCGTCAAAACACCCACAAAATGAACTACTACAGAAGAGGAGGTTCATATTAAAATTCTCGATCTTTTTTTTGCACCTCATCTTTTACGACACTGCTCGGTTATTTTTTAATAACTATACAGTATTTACTGGACAATTTTATTTATTACAATACTACACAATTTCAGATATTAATTTATCAGGATTTCAAATACAAACCAGTAGTTACTATTCTCTTCAGAGTTGTACTTCTGGGAACTGGATGATTATGATTAATAAACTCTTGGGCAACGCAGTGTACTTCAGTTAAGTTAAGATGATACTCTTCGGATTTTTAAGTGTTCATGACCTTTCAAGTAATGTTTTCTAAATTAACTTTCCTATAATGCTTCACTTTTAAATATCGTGTTTTCTTAACTTTAATGTATCGTGCCCAATTATACAAATAAAAAACTTACAATATAAAATCCTTTCTTGTGGTATTTAACTCCACATTCAACTATCTGGATATGACAATGTTGTAAACCATATAAACATCATTGCATTCAATTACGTTACAACTCTCATTATATCCAACTGCTTAGCAACTTGAAATTCTCCCCATATTTGAAGAAAACCCACCACTCGTCATCCAGCCCGTTCCTCTCTTCCTCCATCCCTACCCGTTTCTTCCCGCATTTGGCAGCCCTCGACGTCACCCTCCACGACTCCCCCCCCGCCACCCCTCCTCTGGGCGTCCGCTGCAGCAGCTCCGGAGGGCTCTGTCTATAAATCAGGTGCATCTGGACAATAAAAGAAGGAGAACACTTGCAAGAGTTTTTGGCTCGTGATATATAGGCTGAGCCAGATGAAGAAGTGCGGAATTAAAAGAGCATAGTGAGGATATAATGTGGGAACGAAACGGAAAGATACTGCCAATGAAAATGCGAATGCGAAAGCTTAGAGCAGTGAACCGGACAGCTGAAATATATCGGTTTTTCAAAAGTTCTAAAATAAAACTAAGGTTATGAAGGTTTTGAAAATAGGCTTTAGTGTTCCGAATGAAAATTAATCACTACCGCAATTTTTTCAACAAGATTATTAAGGTATAAATGTTAATATTAAAACAAAATTACGTAATAAAATGTTTCTCCTGTCACACAAATTATAGGCAAAATTAGTTACAAATTGTATCTTTATCTTACACTTTATATTTCATTTTTGGATAGTGGTTATATTGAGATTGCTTCTTGTGGCTTTTTGTTTGATACATGATTCTTCATAAATGGTGTAGCTTAAAATATAACAACATACGAGACATTATTACGTCCGACTTTCTTATTATATCCAACAACTTGGTAACACGAGCTTACACACTAATTGTAAGAAAACCTACGTATACACAAATTTATCTGCAACTAATTACATAAAAAATTAAAATACTCATGAATCTTTTCAGATAACTATGGTTTATATTTACAAAAATAGAAGGACATTATCATACAGTCTCTATCTAAGCTACTAATGAGAATTGTAGTCGCGATACCTTACCTTCTCAGGCCACAGAATATTATGTCTCATGTCACAGTGGAACAATCTTTTCCATACCTGAAACAAATTATTATCAGTAAAAAATCGTTATTCCTCGAGTTATTTTAGTTTTATAAACGTTACATTATATTTATAGAATTACAATAAAAGTGAATATTTAATTACGAAAGAATATTGCAATTTTTGTCGCCGCTCTCGTAAACTGTTTTCGATTTATATCGACAACAATAAGGTCCTTTAATATCAGTAAGTATTCGTTAGACCTATTAAAATATACATTTTGTAACGACACACGTTACCAAATAATACCAATTGAATTAACTGTATCATCTTTTCATAATTTCACGATTTCAAAAGTGAACCACTATGTCTCACAAGAGAAAGATTTCGGCCCCACAACGCTACGGTTTGTCAGCTGTTGAACAAGGCGTTTAGAGTTTCCAAAAGAGAAACAAAAGCGAGCACACGCGGAGGCGCGCGCCAAGCGGCCGGGGTCTTCGACAATACGAGCCGGGATCCCGGCCTCGGCGGACGCGAAATCGAAGCAAGGGACATAAATGAGCGCCGGGAAGAGAGAATCGTTCAATGAATAAATGAATGGGTAAAGGACGGCGACTGCGAGACGGGCACACGCCGGGACGGACGGAAAAGAAGACGTTTCGTGCCGTTGAGAAACAAAAGCGACGAGAAAGAAAAACAGATGGTAGGCTGCACACAAAAAGGTCTGAGAGTAGAGGGGGGAGAGGGGTCCAGGACAAGGTTGGAGTAGTAAGGAGAGAACGGAAGCTACAAAAGAAATTGGAGGATGTGACAGAGAAGGGGTGATTGATGAGTCATTCAATAAAGAGATTCGAGACTAGACTTGGCCGTACAGATAAAGCGGGAAAAGTAGAGGAAATAAAAAGAAAGGATATAACGGCTGGGGTATAGTGATATTCGCAGATAGAAATGGACATGATAGATTGTTTGGAAAGGAGAGAAAGAGGCTGAAAAGCAAGAAAATGGAATTAAACACTGTAATATAATAAAGGATAATAATGATCACAGACGGCAGTGGATGCAAGATATACTTCAGCAAAAGCAAAGACGAATAAAAAGAGGGATAAAGAAATGTAAGGAGAGAAAGATAAACCAAAGTTTAGGGCATCAGTAGGAACAGTAATACTAGTAACAAACATTATTTTTGTCAACAATGAGTAAATACTAAAAACACGCTATGGTGGTAGTGATAGAAACGACGTCAGCATAGAGTACAAAACAAAGAAGAACATAAAGCAGAGGTGAGGTCGAGGGAGCTCACCCGAGGTGCTCTGGGGCGGGGAACAATCGCCAGAAGAGACGATAGGAAACGAGCGAGGGGTGAGCGGGTCTGGAGAGGTGAGGGGCGACGAGATCGCGAAGAAGAAGCAATCACAAACTGGATACTAAACGCGCGCCATGTTTTATGCAAGCGACTTCTCTGGCGACGCGCCGCGCCGTCATGGACCGGCCAACGACTCGGCGGGGGCCGGGGAGTAAATCAATCTCACTTGCGCATTGCACGAACTGGCTTTCGAGAAGAAAAGTGATATTTGCTGAAGACGCTAATCAATTATCTGAGAAATTAAAATAACTTTAACCTAGTTATTCATAGAGTTGTTTTCAATATCTAATGCAACATTGGAAGAAGAAACCCATCTCCAAGTTAATCACATTGTGAATTTGCAAATACATGATTAAACAGCTAATATAGTCCAAAGAGGGAATAATAGTATTCTTATGAAATATATATACAACATCAAAGGATGAAGAATTGAAATCAGCAGGTAGACCTTAGCATTTAAGGGAAGGCGAAGAAGAAGAAAAAGAAGAATTAGTAGTAGTAGATGAAGAAGAAGAAGAAGAAGAAGAAGAAGAAGAAGAGAAAAATAAATAACATTCGTATAAGTGTGTGGGAATATTTGATGACGTACACGAGTACTACGATATTTCATCATATATTAATGACAACTATCTCTTTACCAGAAACTTTAAGGTAAAATTATAAAGTAGCAATAAAATAAAATGAACATTAAGAACCATGACTATTTATACTATTTAATATTTTAAGAAATATTAAGTTCATTTGCTTAAACATGCACCTATAGGTCCAATATTACAGCTCGGTCCTTTATGTTGCGTCAGCCATAAATGTGACGAATTTCGATCTCCGAAAATGGCAATAAATTGAGAAAATCCAAATGACGTATTTTATTTATAATTTTTCACATTTTTCACATGTAATTATATATTTTTTGAAATATGTGAATTATACAAGATGTTAATACCGAATAAAATATTGATTTCAGTCAATCTTTTTATTGAAGAGGATATACTATTCAGTTTATTATAAAATATATATATTTCTTACAATTGATGCTTTCCTAGCATAAAAAATACCTAAAACAAGTGATTTCTGATTTTATGGGTTATTTGATATTCTCCAGAATATTAATTATAATATTTTACAATATCGTTGCAATTCAATGAGGTTTTTATTAAAAAATATTTCGCGAAGCCTTATTACCAAAGTTCTCAAACGTTTGTATGAATTGTTAACCATTCGCACAAAATCTCAGACGACAGCTCCAGAAGGAAATTTCGTTTCATTAATCTACGTATTCCTATAAAGGAATAAACCTTTATATTCTTGCAGCACTTATAAAAAGTAAATGGTTTCACAAGCTTTCATTCAGATGACCTATTTTCACGCTCGGAAACTTTCCGCGTCAGCTCAATAGCAGTTGATTGTAGTCAAAGCAATAGAGGAGCGCGGAGGCGCGCTCACTGGATTGCACTTCAAGGCCGTTACAATGCGCGATGAGCTTTATATGTCGCCACTATCGATAGCACCAAGCGCACTCGCACTCGCTCGAGTGCTCTCGCGCAGAGACAGAAAACGGCTCGCACGTTGCCTCCTCGCACGGCCTGAAAAGGACCCAAATGCGCGCACAAGCAAAAAAGAAAGAAAGAAAAAAAAAAAAAAAAAAAAAAAAAAAAAAAGAAATAAAGGGAAGAAAGAAAAAAGAAGGGAAATGAAGCAAAGAAGAAATAATGAAAGGCCGACCTGGATGGCCGAGGTGGCTAAGAGCGAGTACCGACTCAGCGCTTCGGTCCGAAGGGTCGCGGGTTCGAGTCCCGCCTTGGGCATGGCTGTTTGTCCCTTGACTTTGTGTGTGTGTTGTCGCGGAGGGCTTCGCATTCTGCTGACCCCAGATCAGAGGAGCCCGCAAGTGTGTTGTTCTAGTGTATGGTCGAATATGCGTCCCTTCGGGTCGTAAAGGGCAACCGGCTGTCGGCTGGATACAAGCCCTAAGAAAAAAAAAAGAAATAAAGAAAGAAAATGGGAATTAGGGAGTGAAGAATTAGAAGCAGTAAATTTGTGGCGTGTGTCGGAATCAAATCCCTAAGTCTCGTCCTCCGTACTTTCTCTGATAATTTCCAGGCGAATCTCTAAACAGCACTTCTGATTATAAAACTCATATCGCCCGCGATCTTTCCTTTCTCAACCTGAGCTTATTTTCCATTTTCGATTTGATCCATGATCACCTAACCCCGATTGATTAATTAAAATCACCACACCCGTCGAAAATCCAGAAACAGCGACAATCAATGAGTCCTCCTTCATGCTAAATATGTTTTGTGGCGATACACCTAGAATATGAATAAAATAATTGTTTTTCTCCCCATTAAATTCGTCCGTGAGAGCGTTTGGACCTGCCGGAGGTCAATGACAATGGCTGGCAGAGTGCCTGGACATGCACCGCCGTCGCGCAGCTTTAGCCCCCCCATGCCGCGATCCGTTCGATGGCATGACTGTTCGGAACAAAGGAACGACGGATCGACAGGCGCGGAAAAATAAAACGCGCGCGCGGAACCATGAAGCAAACACTCCGAAAAAAGAGCAAAGTGGGGCCTTGTTTTATTCCGACAAAATAGAAGCGGCATAAGAGAGGAAACTGCAATCATCGGATAAACTGATACAGTCCTAGGAAATGTTGTTTGAGATGGAAAAAGAAACAACAAAAAACTAATAAAATAAGGATTTGTAAAATAAAAGCAGATAATGGAAGATTTGTTAGTAAGTTATAAAAAGTAATTTATACTTCAAACATGAAGTAATTTGTGTTTGTAGTAACGCAGAGAATTAAACGAACAAAAGAGAAAAAGGAATACAAGAATAGTGTAGTTAATTGTAAAAGCTGAAAAAATGAGAAATGGGAACAATGTTGAATAAAGGATGTATCATATAATTATTTCTTACAAATGAAAACTAGTGATGCTACAAAATGTCGCAAACTTTATGGTTCTAGTTGGCTTTCTAATTTCTTTGATCAGGGCTAGCATTTCGATCTTTTCCTTGCCAGCTGCCACCTGTCGCCGCCCAAAGTATATTTTTTCTCAATTTTTCGTTTTCCTAATCGTAAAACAGAAATATTACTTTCAGAAGATTATAGAAAAATAAAAGCTCGTCCTTTAAGGAAAGTTTTGTTGAAAAATTTGGAGCCGCTTTTAAGAAAATGGCGTTTAAGAGTTACCGTAAAAGGTCTATTTGACAGAAAAGTTTTGTGTTTTCGAAAAAGTTTATTGGAAGTTATTTAAAACACGTTCACTTGCAAATGCAATAATGTTTAGCAATCACTGGAAGTGTGCGTATTAACGGCATGAGAGATATTTCAAAAAATACATTTGCGAACTTTTTAATGAATACAGTAAAATTATTTTACGTCATATTAAACAGTGCTATAAGCACTACCTGTACAAAAAGTTTGAAGAAAAAAATTTTGAGCCATATTTTGAGAAAATGGTGTTTGTGTGTTTCTGCAAAAGCATAAATTTGAGCTCATTTTCTCAGAAAACTGTTGAGTCTTCGAGAAAGTTTACATGACATTATTTAAAGCATATGTGGTCATAAAAACAATTATGTTAAGGAATTGCCTCGAATGTAAATATTAACGACGTGAGAGAGATACGAAAAAGTTACATTTTTGAAAAACAAGAGAATAGAGCAAAATGACGTTTATGTAATCTTGTACACTACATTGAGCAGTATCCCTACCAAAAGTTTAAAGAAAAATTTGGAGCCATTTTGAGAAATTAATTTTTTTCATACTTTTAATAGTGTACATATTTCTCGCAGTATTGTGCGAAAACTATTCAAATTTTCAACATATTCTACCTGACCTTAATGAAAGAACTAATTATGGGGGAAAATTCTTGAAAGAAAAATCTCTAACTTCAATTGTCTAGTTATAAGACGTCAAAAAAATTAATATTTTGAAATTTTCGAAAATTCAGGGATAACAGTGAAAATCGCACCAATGCCACTACACTATAAGTGCATTTAACTTTATTCTTATAAGAAATTTAAAGAACAAAATTACAGCAATTTTTGAGAAAATGTTGAAAATGTCCCAGAGGTTTCATGTAAAAAAACCCTAAAAATGAATGTTTTTCAAAATCGCAATGCTTTGAGTCGAGCATGATCAAAGAAAGAATTACTACGTATATTAGTACGTATTACAACACTACCACCTATATATCCTACGTCGGACAGATGGACCGACGTTTTGATATAAAATCTCTGTTTTAGAGCTGCAGTACAACGTAATAAACCAAATTATGACAAGTAACGCACACAGAAGAGGAAAGTAACAACAGATTACAACCAAGTAGTCGAACCAAAAGACAACGAGGGGCAGTTAGTGCGCGTGCAAACAACGGAGCTCTTTCCGGCGCCGCGCACTCCCCAACAGCAGGGCTCCCAGGGACACTCCCCCCCCCCCACGACAACCCGGCGTCGCAACGCCCAGTGTGCGTGGTGCCGAAATGTCGCCCGTTGGAGCCGCTGTTTTGTCGCCATCAGAACGGTTTGTCGGGACACGATAAAGCTCTTTCGGATCGCGAAGAACGGAAGGGTTGAGTTACGGGCCTCATTGACGACACAGGGAATCTGCTACTGTGAATGTTAATTTAAAAGCGTTCTAGTATGATTACATCATGGTTACATGATTACAAAATGACCTAAAACGTAGAATTTTATCATTAATATGAAACATTAACGTTCTACATTTATTTACGACCGTATTACTATATGGGACATTAATATTTGACGGTTCTTTTTGAAAATTATGGTTTTACAAACGTAGAAATTCAGACGAAAAAATACTTAAGTAATACTTACACTAACAGTCAAAAATTAAAGTGCGCGATTTCACCTTAGTCGGATACTTTCTTCTTTAAATGAATACATGACTATCTCTCTTTCGATTTATGAACACACATTTGCAAACTAAGACTAGAAACTGATATATCAATTTTAACTTCACTGTTAACGGCCACAAGACTCAAGCCCTGAAGTAACAAGACAGTTCTAGTAGAAAATAAGTGGACAGAGAAATTAGCGGTAGATTCGTTGTAATTCGAGAATAGCAGGAGTGAATAATTAAACTACTGTGGAAACAAGACGGGCAGGAAATACCAATAATCCGACAGAGCAACAAAAATATTGGTCATTCCGCAATATTTCATACGTTCATGCAAAGAACCTAGAAACAAAAAAAAATCTGTTGGTTTCTTGATTTGATAGCGGCACGTTGAAGAACAAATAGCTCGTAAAAGTTTCAAAGTTCATTTTCTTTTGATTCTTCAAAACTCAGTGTATGTATTGCACACAATTCAGTGCCCTAAAAGCAATTTGGTCTGTCACCTTATTATCAGCACACTGGAGGCCCGCAGCAGTAAAAATGATTCTGAACAAAACTACACAAAATGGTTTTCCAAAAACTAGCACGGAAACTGATGAACAGTACAAAAAATATATTCTCAGATAACACATCAATACATTAACTATTTTAACAAAAACAATATTCGCGGATACTGAAATAACATAGAATATAATTGTAAATGGATATCCACAGTGCGACAGTACTTTTCATACCAAGAATATTAATCTACAATGCAACACGTGAATAGCAAATATCGATCGGCGGACGACCTCATCCTTGCAGCAATTCTGAGGCATGTCGTTATCTGTTCGTAAACAGTGACACAATGTGTATGATAATTTAGTCGGTACACGCACTATTAGGATAGTAAGAAAACACAATCACCTACTTGTATTTTCAGTTCGAATAGAAAATGTTTCATTGCTTAGGACTTTTCCTCAGTTCCTGAGTATCTAACAAAACCATATACATCCCCAAATGGGCGGTAAAATTATTTTTCAATTTGATCGCGAATTTTATTTTAGTAATGTAAATTGTAAATCTGCCAGGAAGAGGGTTACGTGTAAATAAAATAATATGAAACAAAGGAGTTACAAATTTATTTTAAACATACTGAAGTTCTCAATTTTCAGAATAATAATCAGGAATATTTCGATTGATGAAGATAGGCAATGGTATGGATGTATGTCAAAGAAAAAATAGAAGATGAAGAAGAAAAATAATAAAAAATAGAGCAATATTCATGCTCGAGGGATTTGGCAAAGGTCAGGGCAAGAATGCAAAATGTGACCACCAGCAACTCAAAACCCTTAAAAAGAACACGACCTGCGGCGAAGGAAGAAACGGGGCTCGCGCTCAGGGTTCGTGGCTTGGTGAGGTGGCCCGTAAGCACCGTTCCCTCTAGGGCTTAGGAATTACGGAACTGCGGTCCGCGATCGCCTAACAATAGGAAACGGGAAGGGCAATAATCCACGTCGGTCATACAGCACAAAGCTCGTCAACTCAGAATCCGCCTTATCCTGCTCCCCGCGCTCTCCATTCTCAATCCTGCGTCGTCACTGCATGCTCACCAGAGACGCCGTCGCTTGCATGCAAATGGGCAGCGCGGCTACGTCTGCCTTTCGTTTTGCACCCAAATGCAAGCATTGCCACGCCGCTACCTCCCCTTCCATTTCCACTTCCGACTCCTCTGCCACCCCCACCGCCCAACCTGCCACATCCACCTCCACTTCCACCTCAACACACAACGCCACCGCTCATACCATCTTCCACTCCCACTCCAACTTCTACTCCCACTCCAACTCACACTTCAACTCCCACTCCAACTCCCACTCCAACTCCCACTCCAACTCCCACTCCAACTCCCACTCCAACTCCCACTCCAACTCCCACTCCAACTCCCACTCCAACGTCTACTCCCACTCCAACGTCTACTCCCACTTCCACTCCCACTCCATCTCCCACTCCATCTCCCACTCCACCTCCAACCCCCAATCCCAAACCAAATCCAAATCCCACTCATATTCTCACTCCAAATCTCACTTCACCGACCCCGGTATGGCGGAATCATATCTACACAGGGATTCACAACTTCTTAGCTTTCGGAAGGTCACATGTTCTAGATTGCGATCGAAGATATTCTGTCTCTGAATCAGTACCGACTATAAACTGTTTTTGATGAGCGTGAAAAAATGTAAAGTAGTAGAATATCAGATGAATTTAACTCGCATTTTAGAAATGATTTACAATATCTGAGTGTTCAAATCCGTTTGAAGGTGGAGTTGCTGTTGTAAAAAAAGAAAAACCACTCATCTCATTGCATCATCGATTTTACATAACATATACAGATATGACTTAGTATCGAACGAAATAAGAATAGAAAATTTTATGCATATCAATATCAATCTGTTTATTATTGTAAAAGTTTGAATTGCCGTGTTCTCTATTTCGGGAAACTGAAAACAGTATGAATTGCATTTTAAATAATATCCAAATATATAAAGCTCAGGCTTTTCTTACTAACAATTTCCAATTACAGCAGCGTGTATCCCAGCAAGCCAAGTTATTATTCAGCATTTTGCCCCAAAGTTTTGTAGAGCAGAACCTTAAAAGCACAAGGACCGTTGAGCGCCTGCAAACCGAAAGAAACGGCCACAGCCTCGTTTAGCTTCGTTCGGAGCAGAGGCTCCTGACTCGCTCATGCATAGCCTGGAACGTCGCAAAGCAGCACAGCGGCAGAAGGCGACTACGGTGGTTCCGCTGGTGGCTGAGGTTCAGGGCGGTTGCCAAATTGGATCAACGGCGAAGGCGGCGCTTGCAGCAAGGCACCGGCAAAGTCGATGGCGGAAGCGGACGCAAAGGCAGTGGCGGGGGCTGTGATTGTGGTGGAGATAGTTGTATTGGTGGTGGCGGCGACTGATTGATTGATTTTTTCGTGTTTCCGGGCGCGCCAACTACTGTGGTCATTAGTCCCGTTAGTGTAGAGCATGTTTTTGTCTCGGGAGATGGCGGTGATCTTCCCCCGCTGGATGGCGAGATCCGGCGCCGACCTACCGTCGGCTAGCGGGGTTTCCCCCTAACCAAGACTCTTCCACCAACGGGGCACCACCCCAGCCGGGACAAACTCTAAGCTCCCGACCAGTCTCCCGCAATATGTGGTGGTGTAGTGCATGTTAGTGTAAGCGTGTGTGCACGGGGAGAGGATAGGACAAGGAAGAGGAAGGACAGATCGCGCGCGGTCCGCGGCCCTTTTGGTAAAGTACTGCTCCGGCATTCGCCTGGTATTGATCGAAGAAACCACGGAAAACTACCGATCAGAGCAGTCTGCCGCTAGAATTCTCCTCCAGACATTCGACCTAGCTGAAATGCTAGTGTCGAAAATCCTGCCACCGTCAGGGCTCGAACCTAGGACCTCCCGGACAGAGACGCTGCAGGGACATCAGTTGATGCACTGAGCTACCGCTCCCGGTGGTGGCGGCGACGGTGGCGGTGACTGGTTGTTGGTGGTGGTGGTGTGGGGGGTGATAGTGGACAAGAGTGACAGGGGGAAGAGGGAGATGGAGGGTGGTGGTGGCTGATTTGAAAGTGGTAGTGGTGTTGGCAGCAACGGACAGTGGCGGGAGTGAAAGGAGTGGGCGTTGGCGGGGTTACATCGGTTGTTTAGGTGGCTCTCGTGACAGTGATCATTGGCAAAGGAAAACGGCGCTGCGATGCATGAATTGAAGACCTCATGCTATGCCACTATACGTAAGTTTTTAGAAAAAGGAAAGTAAAGATTTAGACATTACATTCTACACATTGGGATAAAGAACATTAATTTTTGAATTACACTGCCATCTTGCGGCGAATCTTTAAAATAAAATTCCAATATCTAGATACATCTACAGGGGTCTAAATACACTAATATCTCAATTTTATCAGAAATTTGGCATAGCATGTTATTGCCCCAAAATCTCCAATTCTATTAAGAGTCAATAGAAGCGGTCCGTGATATAATGGTGACGT
Organism: Teleogryllus occipitalis; assembly: GCA_011170035.1. Taxonomy (NCBI): domain Eukaryota; kingdom Metazoa; phylum Arthropoda; class Insecta; order Orthoptera; family Gryllidae; genus Teleogryllus; species Teleogryllus occipitalis. The sequence continues at coordinate 46,815 of BLKR01003017.1, read as the reverse complement.
ACTACACCTGTGGGTACCGTAACCAAATCTTGTTACCTGTGAGTACTGGGATTAAAATTGCGGAGAATCCAGGTGAAATTTCTGGTGGCCAAAGCAAGTCCGCTGCAGGTTTTTCCCGACGTTTTCAAGATTTCTCCACCTTTCTTTCTACCACATTCCACGTTTAGACCATCTTTAAAATCATCATCATCATTCCCAAGTCGACCCAGACGAAACTTGAGTAATGTCTAAAAGGCTAGGGGCTGAAGGTCAATGTAGAATAAATACAAGTAAATGAAACGAGCAAGAGTTTTAAGACTTTGTCGTAAGTTAAAGCAAATAAATAGTATTAGTTTCGGTAGATTTATATATGTAGTTCCTCACGATGTTAAACAAACGTTTAGAAGTATCATTTTTTAGTCAGCCACAAGTAAAAGCGGTTATTAGTAGATCATGCACAACGTGCTAAAAGTTTACTTTTGAAAACGCTCAAAGCTACTACGAGCGCGGAGGCCTGGAATATAAAATGCGCCGCTGGGGTAATGTCAGCGAACCAGTCTCTTAGATCATTCATTTCTTTTTATTCTTATGATTAATAAGATAGTTTTCATTTATTTTTGCATTATTCACTTACAATTAATTAATCATTATGTTGTCACAGTTGTCAAAATAACAGAATAGTATTTGCGTGACAAAACATAACTTTCGGAATCCTGTATTAAGGAAGTCATTGTGCCAAAGAAAGTAGTTATTGTGCCAAAGTAAATGACCGCGTTTGTCTGAAGGACGAACTTGCAAAGTTCCCCATTTAGCCAGCAGCAAAGGGCGAATGGAAAATCGCCGCTTCAATGGAAAAAATACGTTACAAAATTCAAACCACATCAATTTTAAAACAACTATTCAAAAAAACGAAAAAAATAGGAGTGATATCACTTGGTTGTTCCACCTGTATGTATATAATTTTTACCGATTTAATTATTGATAAAAATGGTTTCACCACACCACAAAGTTTCTTCATATTGTATCGAAAAAGAACAGCAAGGCTGGAAATTGAAATAAAGAACTTAAGAAGTAAACCACATAATTATATCCAACCTAGTTAGAAAGGTAGCGTTAAGATGAAAAGAGGGGTAAAGCTTAGAGAGCTCAACATGTTCTCCATAAAAGCCACATCGTGAGAGGAGAGTAGCTCAGGAAGAACATGCACTTTGAGAGCATCAAGGTTAATCCTGAAGCATCACAGCGGAAACTCTGCTAGGAAGGGGTTAAACCCCGCCGGCAGGAGGAGATCCACTGCCTACATACGATGCACGACGAGGAATTTGCATAGGATGACACGGCAGTTACAGATAAACGCCCAAACAAAATGCACATTTGCCATGCAAATCATCAAATCAGGAAGGCGTCCAGCACTAAGCAAAATGCATAACCGCTTTACAAATCACACAAACAAGAAAGCCTTTTCGAAATTACGATATGCCGAAGTGCGTCTCTACATTGTAGAATAATATTTCTAGTAGCGACAGTTTAGAGGTTATTAATTGCGATGAAGCAAGATTTGGCAGTAAATTGTATTTCAACATTTTATTATGTTAACGTGACTGACAATATATTAAATTTTTGAAAAACGTATATGAAATTAAAAAAGACCTAGACATTTTGTCATTGAAGTCAACGAAGAATTTCCAAGGTCCGACGTATATCAAACAATGTAGAGTTTATAAAACAGACTTCTTTTCTTGTTCTTCCGTTAACTGCACGAATAAATTTCGTTTCCGAAGACCGCATCCGAATGCATGATACAAGAGAATGGTAATTTATTAGACCAAATGTTATCTATCGGTAATTAATTTTACCCCTAGAAGAATGTACAATGGAATCTTTTCAATTCGGCCTGCAGAGGAAACTGGAAAAATTCTAATTATCGAAAATTAGGATAGAGGATCTAACGCATTTTCTGAAAAATATAAATTGTAAGGAATATTATATCTGAATATTCAGAAATAAATTCCTATTTTATTCGCAACTGTCATGTCAAAATAAAAACAATGAAATTGTTTGCAAAGGGAAAGTTGGGAAAAGAGTAATCTTCAATACTGTAATACAATTCAGAGAGGAAATGGAAATATTAACATTGTTGGTATGTTTATTTAATCGTAGTTCAGTAACAGGTAAGGCTTTTATTTTGAAGTCATATTTTTTATCTTTCTTGATATTCAGGAACATTAGCCTAAAATAATCGAGATAATTTTTTAAAAATTTGTTTCAATAAAAGTTTTCAGAACCGAAATTACGAAAGAGGAAAATATGTTTAAAGCGAAACCAAGAAGAAAATTACTGAATACTGGAGATTTTAAATATTTGGTGAAAGTGAAAATAAGGTGAAATGCTGTGGGTCGTAATTGATAGTTATTTGAAACGAAATAAGTATTTAAAAAAATGAAAAATAAATATTTTATTGGAATGGTTAATTACAGTTATCCAACGACAAGATAAGTTCATTGTAAGATAAGGAAAGTATAATGTAAGATAAAGTAAGTTAAATGTAAAATAAAGTAAGTTAAATGTAGGACAAAGTAAGTTAAATGTGAGATCAAAAAGTAAGTTAAGTGTGAGTTAAATGTTAAATAAACAAATTAAATGTAGGTCAAAGTATGTTAAATGTGAGATAAAGTAAGTTACATGTAAAATAAAGTGAGTTAAATGTAGGACAAAGTAAGTTAAATCCGAGATAAAAAAGTAAGTTAAGTGTGAGTTAAATGTAAAATAAACAAATTAAATGTAGGACAAAGTATGTTAAATATGAGATAAAGTAAGTTAAATGTAAAATAAAGTAAGTTAAATGTAGGGCAAAGTATGTTAAATGTAAGATAAAGTAAGTGAAACGAAATTGCATTTCATCCACCTTGGGAGCAACCCCGCTGCCACGGAGGCGGGAGCCGGGCGTGGCGTGGGCCGCCGAGGCGGCGGCGCGGCGGCGCACAAAGGGCGCTAACGAACTTCGCCTGTGGGCCGCTAGGCCGGCGGGCGGACGCACAGTAGCTTCAAATGCGCAAAAACTGGACAATAGTATTATCGAAAGTTTTTTTATTTAAATAATCGGTGTCAAAAGAAAAAATGTCCAGGTCTTCTTATTACCCTCCATCTTTTGTTCTTGATTCTGTAAAAGGCGTGCAAATGTGAAGATTTTTTTGGAAGATGGATGTACATAAATTCGTCCGATTTGGGGATCAACATTTCTCAATTTTTAAAGTTATCTTATTATATTTATTTTTATAGTTATCTTGTTATATTTTTATAGTTATATATTATCTTCTGCAATTTTTATAGTTAAAATTTTTCCTTTTACTTTCTAATTTATCAATTTCGAACAATGTCTATACTACTTATTTCCAACGCGCAAGCACTGAAATCACAGAGATTCTGCCGTGTGAGAGGTGTCTAAGGTCTCTGTAGATATCCGGAAATTTGGGGAAAATCTACAAACAGTGAAACAGTTTCGGTTTCGTCTAAAAAATGTAAATATTGATTTGCGTGAAACAGCCTATTCTCAAACTGCGCGTACCGACTGAAATCTCATTCTCAGTGCGTCAGAGCTTCCGACATAGGAGGCGTCAGGCGATAGCCAGACTGGAAAGAGGTGGCCTTCTGCCATTAAATATTTGCGACTCATGAGCTGCGTCATGGAATACCAACATTTTTGATACTCTTCGTACGTCAAGAACTGTTGTTCTGTTCATAAACTCTAGTGTAGTCTGTTATTGTAATATGTGTGTAAAGATTGTTTTTGTGAATATGTAAAATATTTAATGTACCGTTGTGCATTATGAGAGTACTTTATTTGTTATTGCTCAGTGTGTACACTACTTTTGCAAAACAATATTATGTAGTTTTTTTCAGCAGCATTTTAGCTTACGCAAGCCATTGGCTTCTTGTAATATACATAAACGAGTAATAATTTTACGCGAGTATACATTTATTTAAAGTTCAATCGCATATGGAGAAACATTACATTTGATTTCTTGGCTAACAAAGCAATGAGCTCTTGTGTTTATCACTGAAGTATATATTCTGGCAAAGGTGGCTCAGGGTGTCAACTGATATCATTGTACCTCTGACTGGAGGTTGTAGGGTTAAATGCCAGGATTTTCGACACTAGCTACATCGCTAGGTCGGGCGAATTCAGTTGCAGTCTGGAAGGCAATTCTAGCGACCGGCTGCTCTGAGCGGCAGTTTTCCGTGGTTTCTCCAATCTACTCCATGCGAATACAGGAGCAGTATCCTAACTATGGGGCCACGATCCGCGCGTGATCTTTCCTTTCTCTTCTTGGTCTTTTCCTCACCTGTATTTTTACACAGACAAATGATACACACTATACTACTACACTTGTTGAGACAACATTTTGTAGATTAGAGTTGTCACAGCGGAGCGATGCCTCGCAGGAGAGAGATATCTCGTAGGAGAAAATTCCGCAAGCAGACGTGTAGGTCGGCGCCGGATCCAGCGGGGAAAGATCGCCGTCGCTTTTGCGATAAAAACACGTACTACATTTAAGGTGACGGCGCTAGCCGAATTCGTTTCCTACGCTCCGTGAAGTCACGAAGGTTAAGCGAATTCGAGAATCGCGGATTCCTGATTGGGTGACCGGCCAGGAACCCTGGGATCTAACAGCGTCGAGCCCCAGGCCGAAGGGATAAAAGGCACTGATTGCGATGTGACGACACTTGACAAATATAGAATTTATTCAGTTTAGTAACTACTCAGTAACAGATGATTACTCCATAGAAAGCGTTTAATGCTCAACCAGGGTTCAGAGACGCGTTGCATCAACAACGACGCAACAAATTAAAAAGAAAAGTCAGTAATGACTTTAGCAGTTGTGTACCCGGAATACCTAATCAAACAAACAAATACCAGTTCTGCAAAAATAACTGATACGTTTGTAATTTTAGTTCCAATTTTCTTAAAATATAAATCTTCATATTTACTCTTAATGTGGAAATTGAAATTTTGATAAAGGAAACAAAATTTTACGCTCGTTGTTCAAGATACTGCGCCTGCATCCACCAACATTGATCGGAGAAAAACTCGTGAACGCTGCCTTCGGGACTCGTAGACCTTCCAGTCTCCGACAATAAAGAAAACTGGGATTTCGATAAATTGAAGGAAGGTATTTTTGTTCGCTTTTGTCTGATTCCGGATCACTGTGCGACGATCTAGGACGGAGAGTTGTCCCGCTCAACGGGTCACTCGCGCTCAGAGGCGCTCCACCAAGAATGGACATAAATCACGGAGTCTGCGGCGACGGCTGCCACTTTTCGGTCTCGTCGCCGTGGATAGCTGCCGCCCGCAATTGGTACCTGTTCGCGACACAGATTCGTCATTCGATAGAGAAAGTTAGAAACTTTTCGCATATATCCCTAGTATTTTCATGGTTACTACTGGTAATTCGTGTTATGAAGACTGCACCTCTTTAGAGCATGCCACGTACAACAACGCAATTATTTGCTGATATCTACATTTATTTAGTTCCGGTATATATGATCGCTGATAGGCACACATACCGTGATTATGCACTTAAGAACGCTTATTACATCGTAATAGTTATGTTACGGATTATTTAATACTAATGGTCGCACAGAAGTCGAAATTAGACCTATTTCATTATTTTTTTAAATTTATAACTTTTGAGGTTCTTCTGTTAGAGTATACCTACATACTTATTGCATATATTTTTTTAAAAATTTTGTTTTATTACGCCATCTGCAACAGTGTACAAATACAACCATAGTGCGTGTTGTTTGCCTTAATTTCGTACAAAATCTATGAAATTTGAAAGTGATACCCCACCTACTAAAATGGGTGTAATTACTGAGCTTCTCACCCTTCCTGCATGGTTGAGAAACACAACGGACTCTGGACTCGTAACCTCGACCGCAAACAGAGCAAAGTCCTTCGGAAGTCAAATGTACCATCTGCAGTACCCTTTGTTCATGTAAAATGTTATGTTAAGCGAAAAAGTCATATCACTACGACCTTTCTAAAAGCGAATACCATTCACGAGTGAAAAATTATTATTACTATTATGCCGTTGTGGGAACACAACAGTAATCACAGACACGAGCTTTAGATATTTACATATTTATTAATAAGTATTTACAAATAAAGAGTTTGATCCGTTATGTACAGCTCTGATAGACCCTATACCCCGATCGCAGGAGCGATCCTTAAAAGATGCAAATCTGCCTGACTCGTGGCCCTCGTCACTCCTCAGCGAGCTTACGCGCACAGCGTAGAGCCCCGGCGACCGCAGTCACCCGTGGAAAAAATGTTCCACAGCGGCGTCCCAACACATGGATTGCCCTACGAGCATAGCTGGTCTCCGCACCGCCCTGGGCGCAAGTTTTGTGCGTTCGCACAAGGTTTTCACTCAGCTCAAAACCCACCCCCGCGCTTTGCGCTCTCGCTTATATACTTTCGAGACATGACTCGCAACGTCATCTTGCTTTCGCGCGGCACTTCATGCCACGTGAATGTCGCGCCGCCATGCATTTTCGGCATTCCTTCCCATGGATTTGTGGAAGTTCCCACAAAATACCTCGGGGTGCCTCCGCCCTTAGCTACCGTCTATTCATTCTACTTTCTTTCTCTACCCAGTATTCTCTGGTGCCCTAATCCTGCGATGCGGTGCCTGCAAGGCGCCGGTCTTCCTGCTTGTTAATACAATACGTTACACTATTATTAATGAAATAATTTTCCAGTAACAAATGCTAATTTGTAATGAAGCATTTCCTTTCAAACGCTTAAACTCTTAAACTCTCTTAAAGTTGCAATAAAAGGTCTAAAATGCATCATTTTGTAAATTAAGGCATAGAAAACTTGTCTTCTAGAGGGTTTACAAAGAAAATTAGGTTTTGGTCTTCTAAAACACGTCGTTACCGTGTACGATGATCGATTGTTGTGTGTTGCAGTGGGATGCGTGGTGCATCTGCACTCTATCAAATTGTATTTCATTGAATATATTTGTAACACAAAGTGTATGTCAATTGTAGTTATCTGCTCTCCTTATCCACATTAACTTTATCTATACCAAGATGACAATCCTACGTGCGCGCAATATGCTAAAAAAGGGTGCAAAATTTTCTCTTCGCGTATTAATAGTATGTATAGATTTACAAGTATTATTCAAAGTCACGTTTTGACGTAATATCATTTTAAAATTGACATTCGTGAGAAATGATTTCTTTGTTTCCAGAATGACTCAATAATATTTATGGTTTCATAATAGGCAGTTATATGAACCAACATTTTTTGTCATTTAAGTGGCTTTAAATAAATTAACAATAGTGAATAAATTAACTATTAATGAATTATTAACTAAATTATAATTAATAAATTAACAATATAAATTAAAAACTCAACGTTTTTCGATCACAAAAACAATTGGAATATACAGTTTGCCAGTAATATAAGTATGGTGTGACACAAGACCCATTTATCCCATTTAGCAAACTAACAAAAAAAAGCAATCGTTTGTTATGCATCATTTCTGTCGCTGATAAAAGTTGAAGTTACTTTTGACTTGCACTCCTCTTGCAAATAAAAGTTAAGTAATCTTAAAACCATATGTTACTATTTTATATTCGCTAAACATGTACTGTGTAGTACTAAACAGGTAAGCGTGATTTTCCGATTGCGCCTCGTATGCCCAGAGGAAGCCATTTTCAGGGGCAGTGTAAGCAAGGCCCGCGCCCTTCCCTGAGGCCGGGGCGTGCGTGCCTGAAGCGGGCGCTGCGCGGGGAATCCCCCAGCGCCGGAAGCGGCGCGCGGCAGCGGACGGAAGTCGGCCCGGGCTGCCAGCGCAGCGGTGCGGCCCCCGCAGCGCTGCTCTCCTTATCGGAAGCCGCTTCATAAAACCCGGCGCCGCCGACAGCGCCGGTGGCCACAGCGGCCGCGGCGACGGCGATTGCAACGGCGGTGGGCGCGGCGACCGCATGAGACAGAGACAGAGGTCAGAGAGAGACAGAGAGAGAGTCTGAGCTCAGCGACGGGGATGGTGGAAGTGGTGAAATTGGTGGAGTTGGGGTACAGGGGAAGTTAAAGTAAAGGTGAAATTGGTGGAGTTGGTGGAGTTCTTGGAGGTGGGTGGTAGTGGCATTAGTCGTCGAGTTGGTGGTAGTGGTGGAGGAAGGGCTGTCAGTGAAGGATATGATGGCATTGGAGGACATGGTGGCAATAGACGAGATGGTGGTAATAGTAAGGTCAGTGTGGTGAAGTACTCATAGTGATGGTAGCTGGTGTACTTGTGACGAGAGCTGTGGTTATCGCGCAGGCAATGTGGTCAATATCAGTTAGTGATCTTAATAAACAGTGCAATAGTTGTGGTGATGAAACTTTTAATGCTATCGAAAGTGATGATGCTGAGGCATTACCGATGGCAATAGTTGCCACATAGCTGTGTCACAATGTGAACTGTAGTGGTGTAGGAAGACTGGCTTTTGTGGTCGCACCAGCGGGAGCAGCGAAACGAATATTTCCAGAGCAGCGAGTTGTGGTGGCAGCACAGCAGGGGGTAGAGCGTTGTGGTGCCATAAAGATTGCTGACAACGGGAGAGTGGGCGGGAGGAGATGGAGGTAGCTTTGGCGACTCCAAATCAGAAGCTATTAAAGCTGACCTCCAGACCAGTGCATTGCTACCGCTTAATAAAGTAGATCAATATTAATGGTAGATACGATTACAATTTTAATAACCATAAACCCTCGGAAGCTATTACAGCTTGTAATATACGACTGTGAAGGGGTTGAAAACCCTCGATTGAGACCCCAACTGAACTTCTATCGGCGAAGTATGCTCACCATTACACGCCGCAGGAATATATTCGTTTAGGACGACGTAGGTTCAAACATAATAAGAAATATAGAACTCGAATTGTCGTTATTACAAAGGTGTTTCAATAGTTTAAACATTTTACTTCCTCGCTACTGCTTACGCAGTATAGAGAAAGTATTGTATTATTACGGAGAAAAAACGGCGAATTTTCGACACAAAATCTCTTAGTACCGGACCCTGGTAACGAAAATCTGTGTATATCTTGTCCCTAGTTGTAGAAAATTACTTCCTCTATGACGTTATGCTGCTAGAATCCACGTTTTGTGAATTCTTGATACCGAAAAATCTATAGTCGGCAAAACGTACGTCTATTCGTCTGACGGTCTGGACGACTGTACATCTGCCTGGTCTCTCTATCTCTGAACAACGCTAGCTGCTAAAGCGTTTAGCCGTTTTTCTCCACAATTGATAATCCTCAATCGATCTGGCTGATGTGGAGACCCCTTGAATTTGAAACAGATATTTTAATTTTTGGGGATTACTTTACATGAAACTTCTGGGACATTTTCTAAATCAAAAAATGCACCCAACATTTTATTAAATTTGTTATTGGATAGTGTCAAGAGCGTTTAAGAGAATGGCGCAGATGTCATTTTCGTTGAAAAAATCTCTTTTTTTAAATTGCAAAAGTTCAATTGTTTCGGCGTATTCCTACAACTAAAATAATAAAGATACAGAAATTTTAATGAAATCTAGTCTTTAAAAACAGAGTTTGAAATAAGATCATATACAATTTTTCGAAAATTTGAGTAGTTTTCGCGTAAGTTTGCTTGAAATATAAGCTTTTTTTAAACAATTTTCCCCCCCAAAACGGCACCAAATTTTTTGATTAAAATTTACTTCGTATAGCTTAAAGGTCGTGTAAGAATATGGTTCAGGTCTCATGTGCATTGAAATGTCTGATTTTTTGAAAATTGCAAAGATTCAAAAGTTTTCGGCAACTGTCAACTAAAATTATGAAGCTTTTGTTTTCTTCATGAAATGTGTTCATTAAAACCGATCTTCAAATAAGGTATTGTGAAATTTCTCAAAAATATGAGTATTCTGGCAAATTTTGGCCTCAAAAACAGGCAATTTTTAAATTTTAAACAATTTTTTTCTCAAAAACGGCTCAATATTTTTTCTTTAAATTTTTCACTTGTGTAGCAAATGGTTGTAAAGATAATGGTGCTGGTTCCATTTTCGACTCTCTCTCCCTCTCTCTCTCTGTAGTTTCGAAAATTGGCAAAAAAATTCGAAATGGTAAATTGAATTTCTTGCGAGGAATTTGAGACGGTGTCATTCTGTAAAAGTAATTTGAGAGACGAGGCAGTTAAATATTTTGAAAATTCCTTTTCACAGTTTACGTTAATATTAATTAACTTAATATTATAAATCGTAGAACATTAGGAGCGAAAACTTATATCTATATGAAGTTGCAACGTAAATGCATATTACGTAATCGTAACAAATATTGTGTATCATTTCCTCGAAGGACAAAGTAATATTGAAGTGATTACTTTGGAATATTTATTGTTCGGAACGTTTCGTTTAGGGCCAAGAGACCATTCTAATTCCCATCCATCAAGATTTTTCTTGATGGATCTGCGCGCGGTGTTGCCAACTTGCGGGTTACCGTCCCGATTCTCTAGAAACAGCTCGATTGTCTGCTTTTAGGTTAATTAAGCTTTGTTGTCATTACAGTTTACTTTGAAAAATCTTATTATTTTTTTCTAATTACGAACAAATTTAACTCTATTCCACAATTTGTATTCTCAATGTATCGATGTAGTTTTAACCAATTCGCAAAACTTAAATGAAATTAGCGTAATTCAGTTTTCTTTTTTAAAAATATAATTTAAAAGTAATATGACAGAAAAAAATTTAAAAAAATAGTCTGGTAATTTTGTAGGAGCTCTTATTTAATTTACGATCATTTGATGTTCACTTTTCAGCTATCTGGTCACGTTGGTTGTCAAGTTGCAATTTAACAATAGGAACGTCGCGATACGGCTTGAAGTTTACAGAATAATCTCTCATTGTCGGGCGGTGTTTCTTAGACGAGTGTCTGTTGTGAAAGAAGTCTTGTGAAATCGTCAACTTGTGTCTCAGGAGAGCAAATTGCGGAACTACGAATGTAAACTAAGATAGCCGAACCGACCAGCGAGCTAACATATGCATGTCAAATGATTTTTAATGTGAGTATTCGCATAAAATACGTTGGTAATTATGCGTTGTACAGACTCAAGGTTGATGTATGTTGATGCGAGGGTTGAAGAGCCGAGTCTCCTCCCTTTGCGCAGACAGGTCGTCGCCCAACAATACCTTCTTTTTCCGCTAAATGGTGAAAGGAGCGTAGCGAACTCTGCGTGGTCAGACGGAAGAGCGGGCCTGATGACCCGAGTCTCGCCACCTAAAATAAGGCACTAACTAACAATTCCACAAATAACGTTCACAAAGGCACCCGAGCGGAGTTGAGTGATTGGAGAGATCACGGTGTAAGATATTCCTAACACCGTGGAGACCTTGTTCTCTCCCGAGACACAAGTCATTACATTGATTTGGAGCTTGAATCAGAAGTTTTTCCGAAGTAAATATTTAGTCGTAGTTAACTAGAGTAGATTAGATTTATAGAATAATAAGTTCTTTAATTTACAATTATTAAATAGTTGCAGTTACGAACTAGAAGAGAGTTAATCAGAAAATATTCGCCATGACTATATACCAAACATATTGTCCGATGATACTTTAACAAAATCGCGGTGGTAACAACGAGTTGTAAACAACAACTGCCACCACTGGGTAGTGTTATTAATTTATAAATTTTTAAGGCTACAATACAATTTAATAGTCGAATTACTGTTAATATTTTTACTGTAAAAGAATTAGTTTTCGTACCTATTGATCTGCAATTTGTAATTGGTTTTACAAGTAATTACTGAGATGTGTTAATAATACCGCACCAATTGCATTATTATAACATCGCATATCCGATAGTGTCTGCGAGAAAGTAGGTGCTGCTGTCCCACCATTTGTTTTAATATTCATTGGAAATTGATAATGGTATATGCGATTTCTTCATTTTGCAACTGGTGTAAACGTTTATGGTAGCACATTTTGCCAAACAATTCAGTTATATCCTCATGAAATGTATGTTCTAGATTTAATTGAAAAAACTCCTGAATTTTATTCCATGAATTGAAGAGTTGACAATCGTTACGAAGAAGAAGATATTTCAGAATTAGTGGAAGCATTAATGTATTTGCAGAAAAAACATTATTATTTTTATACTAAAGAACAATAAATATATAGTATACTTGATCACAATATTGAAAACAAATAACATAAAATGAATTATATGATTTATATTACGTGCACGGATTTATATTACGAACTACACTGAATTGAAAAAAATAATAAAGGACATATCAACAGAAAAGACATACGGCACCAAACTTCAATATCAGAGAGTATCACAAGAATTTGAAGGCTCGCAGTTGATTTTTTAAATTACTATTTCAAAAGCATAATTTATCCATCCATATATATATATATATATATATATATATATATATATATATATATATAATTATTTCTTTTAACTCTCTGAATCCTAGCACCTTGTCCGTGAATGATACGAGGATTTTAAAATGGATACTGCAGAAGGAATTTTACCGAATGTATCTGTCAAATCTTCGCAAAAATCAAAGCTCGTGATAGGCGTTGCGTTCTCGTCAAACCATACAGACGACCTCTCACGCCCATCTATCCCGCCGGGGGTGATCCATCTTGATCAGAAAACGACATCCGTCAGGAATGATCCGCAGGTGTTGGGCAAAATTGGGGAAAAACTTTCCACGCAGAAGCGAGAATTACAGAAAAATAAAAACATTAATATGCAAGAGAACTGAATATAAAAAATGTAGAAGGAATCGAAGAGTTCTGCAATAGAAATAGATAATAAAATAATGTTTGTAATGCATCCGTAGATTAACTAATACACATATCAATACAGAGTATTTCGTATGCTCTCAAAGAACACACCGTTGAACACGTCAGCGAATTGTGAACTTTAGAAATGTTTCATACAGAGAAAAGTGGAGAATAAATCTTAATTCTAGGTATTTATATATAACTTATCTTATCTTATCATAGATATTTTTTTTCTTTTTACGTTACAATGAAGATATTACAACTGAAATACTGCTTTTATATTTCAAAAAAAATTTATGAATGCAAACCAAAAAAAAAATACTATTACGATCAGTATAACATCCAAAGATGACAGAATGCATACGATTGTTGTTACTGACGAAGAAAAAGAAATACGATTACATCCGCCCCGTACGTCGTCACAGTCGAATACAAAAGGAGAAACACGAACAGGATTGATACCCCTCCCCACCAAAAAACAAAACAAAACAGCAAGCGGCAATGTCAAACGCGCATCGCGAAGCGTCCGCGCCGAATGGCAGGTGAGCGACGCCTCCGCCCACGCCTCCGAGGCGCCGCCGGCGATCCGTCACGCCCACCACGCCCGACCTCGTGCCGCCCCACACCACTCCCACGCCCACCCCGCACCACCAAGCCCCGCCACGCCCAGCCCAGTCCCTCATCCGGCATTTCTTCCACACCTGCCCTTCCAGACTCTCTTCCGCCCCTCCTCACTCATCCCCTACTCCCCTCATTTATGCTCGTCCTCTCACTCCCGCTCTCTTTCCGTCCCTCTTCACACTCGCCCTTCTCATACACTTTCGTATCTCTATACCCACGCTGCCTTCCTCACTTATGTCTCTCCGCCCATCCCTGCCCATTTCACTCATCTCTCTTCTCTTCATACCGGGAGCGGTAGCTCAGTGCATCAACTAATCTCACTGCAGCGCTTCTGACCGGGAGGTCCTAGGTTCGAGTCTCGACAGTAAGATTTTCCACACTAGCTTTTCAGCTAGGTCGGATTCAGTTGCTGTCTGAAAGAGAATTCTAGAGGCCGGCTACACTGATCGGTAGTTTTCCGTGTTTTTTCCGATCAACACCAGGCGAATGCCGGAGCAGTACCCTACCAAACGGGCCACGGACCGCGCGCGATCGATCCTTCCTCTTCCTTGTCCAATCCTCTCCCCTTACACACACACTTACACTAACAAGCACCACACATATTCCGGAAGACCGGTCGGGAGCTTAGACCTTGTCCCGGCTGGGGTGGTGCCCAGCTGGTGGGAGAGTCCTGGTTAGGGGGAAACCCCACTAGTCGACGGTAGGTCGGCGCCGGATCTCGCCATCCAGCGGGGAAGAACAGCGCTATCTCTCGAGAAAAAACATGCACTACACTAATGGGACTAATGATCACAGCAGTTGACGTGCCCGGAAACACGAAAAAATCAATCAATCAATCTTCTCTTCATTCATATTCATTTCACTTATTTGCACTCTTTTTCTCATATCAATTCTTTTCACTCATCCGCACGCTCTCTCTTCACTCATCCCCACCATCTTAACTCATCTGCACCACCTTCTTTCATCTCCACCTTCCTGTCTCATCCCCACCCTAATCTCTTTTCTCCATTATCTTCACTCATTCTCAACCTTTTGATTCATTCCGGCTCTCTTCTCTCAATCCTACTCATTCAACTCATTCTAGACCCCGCGTAGTATCCCCACCTCTCCCACCTCCCAATTCCCACCCATTCCTTTCTCACTCCCCTTCTCTCCTCCCACTCTGCTACCCCATCTTCGCTTTGGGCCTCGCCACCCTACCCAGCCCAGATCCACATTCCCTCCCGCGGCCCCATTCCGAATCAGCGTTTCCGAACGGAGGCGTCCGCCCCGCGGCGATTCATCACGCCACGCCCCCCCCCACCCCTCCCCCTCCCTCTCCGCGCTTCTCACGGCCTTCCAAGCAGCGCCGCGCCGCGCCGCCCGCCTGCCCGCCCGCCCGCCCTCCGACACAAAGCAAGTCAAAGCGCAAAATGCATGCATATGCATGAATTATTTTCAACTTCCGCGCGTATTGATTTTCGACGCCGGAAACTTCGCTCCGCGCGGAGGCCGCGCCGAGAAGCTGCGCCGCCCACTGCAGCAGCTGGAAATCGCACGCGCGAGGCGGTGGCGCAGACGAGGGTGCGAAGCAAAGACAAAGTGGGGAGTATTTCCTTCGAAGCAGGTAGTTTTCCGTGGTTTCTCCGATCAATACCAGGCAAATGCTGGAGCAGTACTCTAAGAAACGGGCCAAATACCGCTCGCGATTTTACCTTCTTATTTCTTGTCCTTTCCTCATCCCTAACGAAAACACACTTACACTCACGTGTGCCATACACCACCGCACTTGACAGGAGGCCAGTCAAGGGCTTAGAGTTTACCCCGGCTGGAGTGGTGCCACGCTGGTGGTAGGTACCTGGTTGGGAAATCCCCGCAAGCAAAAGTTGGTCGGCGCCGCTAGATGTCGCCATCAGCACTGGAAGAATACCACCGCTTTCCGCGATAAAACATGTACTGTACTTACGGGACAAAGCAGTTAACCAGCCCGGGATCAGTATTCAATAAATAAAGCAATCGGATCACACCTCCTGGAGAAATAAACGCCATTTATCTCAACTAGTTTTTTCTTATCAACGGTTGTATACTCACGCCGGTAGGGACGAGGATTAAGTTAGGAGGATACCGTTTCAGGGTAATGGTGATTGAGAGATCGCGTTTCGATTCATTCTAAGTGTTGTCGATTTGCCTGATTTGCTTAATAACGGTGAGTTTGTTGTCATTATCGAATTCCTAGACCAACCTCTCTGATCATTGGTTTTCGGGGTTCCCCTGATCACTTGCAGGTAAATGCTGAAGGAAGAGCAACACTCTAAACTGCGGACCCTGGCCCACAAGCGATCCTTTCTTTATTAGTTTGTCTTCATTCGTCATCTTATTGTTAGTTCCTAGCAATAGGCCAATCACGTATTCCCCTTTGGCCTACCTCTCTGACCTAGAGAATGTGCGACAAGCGTCGGAGAACGGAAACACAGCGTACACATTGTGAATCCTCAGAGGCACCTCGTGGTTCGTCGTGGGATAGCCGCAATAAAACGTGTACTCAGGTTTTGCTACAGTTCATAAGAATAGCGTTCCTTTATAGTGTTCTAACGGTACAAACGTGCTCCTCCTAGTTACGAATAAAGAATCTAGAGCAGTGATCGCCAAAGCGTCGATCGCGAGCTACTATTAGCTCGCGGGGCAAATTTCGGTAGATCGCGGTCATGCTCAAGGTTGGCTAAACTGGACTTGATGTACAGAGCTCAGATAGATGACTCGCGGAAAGACTTCTTTGCATACCCCCGTGCAGTGATTTGCTTAATAAGCTAGATTTGTGCTAATCATAGCAAGTTCAATCAAATAACATAAGATTTCGCTTTTATTAAGAAATTCTATTCTTACGTTATAATTGTATTTCAATATTTATATAGTATTATAATACTAACTGTAATTCAATTTTTTGTATGTGCAATTCCTTTTCAGTTTATTTTTTTAATATACACTTTTATTAAAATTTGATCCATATTTAATAGAAATGTATGTTTATAGACAATTATTAAATGTTAATATCTGGAAAAAAGTCTAACTTCGTTTCTTGGTAGCTCACAGTAGGATTGAAATCGGAATGGTTGCTCACAAGCTTTACAAGTTTGGTGACCACTGACGTAGAATATAGTAATTCCCAAAA
Organism: Teleogryllus occipitalis; assembly: GCA_011170035.1. Classification (NCBI taxonomy): domain Eukaryota; kingdom Metazoa; phylum Arthropoda; class Insecta; order Orthoptera; family Gryllidae; genus Teleogryllus; species Teleogryllus occipitalis. The sequence goes on along the minus strand of BLKR01003017.1, from coordinate 30,264 downwards.
CAGTATGTCATCGAATACTTTCCAGAATCTATCTCCGTATCACAACACACCCATATATTATAAAATACGTGTATAACACACAAACGTTGTAAAATACATACTTGTATGTCTTTTCGATTCTTACGACCTCTCTGTCTTTAAGTTTCTTAATTTCTTTCTTCTTATCGTGTATTCATACGAAAGCATCAATCATGTAACTTTTAACAAATGTGTGCTGTGAAATTGTGCGTAAAACTTTCTGATATTCAGTTCAGTTTACATATACTATTTTACTAACAAACCAAAGAAACGTTTTAAAGATGTCCATTTCCTAATTAAAAAGAAAAATAAATTTCAATTTTCTGTCACAAAATATTATTTAACAACATTATAAGAATGTCGATCGCTTCAATAGAATCTTCAAGAGTATTCTTCAGCATATTTGTCAGAATATAAAAAAGGATTAACATGTTTGGTACACAAATTTATATTGAAGATGACCATACAAGACATTTTATCAAAAGTTCAGTGGCTGGAAAATCTCAAATTTCTGAAGAAAAATGATTTCGTTATGGCGGCCCTATTTTCAATATGCTACAATAAAACTTTATCGGCTATCGTTGAGGATCGGATTTTATATCCGCTTTACTTGCTTTTAGGTTTCTCCTAAACTCAGAATCCATTTCGTTCGTAATCAGATGCCAGTCATCGTGGGAAAGGATGAAGGGGGAAGAGGATGAGCAAGAATCCGAGGGTTGACGACTCCTTGCGTGACGCGCGCTAGAGCAGAGAGAAGTTGAAGGGAAAATAGAGTTTTAACAGGAAATTGACGTCAAGTGAAGAGAAGTCAGCTTTTAACAGAGGGAAATGTAAGTTGAATTAAAGAACGAATCCCAGAGGTAAATAGCTTGAAAATTGATGATGTTCACATTTGTATGTGCGAAATGATCGGAAAATATGTTCAGATTGTAAATACATAGAAAAAGCGAGACACGATCCAGCAATGAGAGATTAAAGTCAAAGTCATTCAGACTCCTTATAACCCGAAAAAATGAGGGAGAAAAAATGGAGAAGAAACGGTCCGATGAAGACCTCTTTGGGGAAAATAATGTATTTTGACAATACAAACTTCCAAATAAAAAGCCTTTGTATATTTTTGTATATACGAGGTAAACAAGGAAATGTGTACATGGAACGCTAAATAAAAATACCAGATTTTGAGATGTAAAATTCGTTTGCAGTGGATATAATATTCAAATTCAAGTTCAACTGAAAACAGAGCCTTTTATCAAAAGATGTTATGCTAATATTGGGAATGATATCTAGTAGAATAAGATGACTATCGTAGATAATCCGTATGTGGTAAATCCTGGTCAGGGGTGAAGGCGAAGAAGAAGAAGAGAGAAAGGACCCACAAGACTGCTGCGGTGGATAAAATGTTCCCTCTTCTTCCGCATCGATGGAAGCTCGAACATTTTCATCTCTTCTATCTCCTTCTTTTCTCTCTCTCCCTCCCTCTCCCTCTCTCTCTCTCTCTCTCTCTCTCTCTCCCTCTCTCTCTCTCTCGCGGTCTCCCACCGTTTTCCACCGCCCCTCTGCAAAAGCGCGGAAGGACTGAATCGCGCGAGTTACTTAGCTTTATGATGACCCATTAAAACGTCTCCAAATAACTCGTCCACCTGCTCCTCCCGCCGCCGCCGCCGCCGCCCTCTGCCAGTTCAGCTGCGCCCCACTTTCTGCTCGCCTCCTTTAATCCGATTTTAACCTTACGGCTGAATATACGAGCGCGTTTCGCTCATACTTCCCCTAAAAATTTTAAAATTTCCAGGAGCAGCTTTCCGCGGCATCGCGACGCTCGTTCGCAGCAACGAGCGCGCCACCGCGGCCTATTTTGGAATTACTGGTGTGACCGAAATGTCTGCATAGAAGATTTTGCTGGTGAAAGATGCTGGTGAAATGAAACAAGCGAGATAAAATAAATTGAAGCAAGTTCTAGTCCTCATTCAAATTTTATTTCAACACGTAGTTCATTTGTATCATTTGAAGAGAAAAAAAAAGGATTTCAACATAATAGAACATTTTAGTGAATTTTAAACTTAATGGCGCAAGTACGTACAAGTACATCTCATCCGAGAAAAAAGAGAAAAAATTACATTTTGCTAAAATTTTGTTTTAACTTGTATTTCACATACTTCTGACGTAAATAAACTAATACAATACAGAAGTGACAGCTTCAACTAAAGTTGTAAAACCTAATTTCACTACGAACATAAATATTTGTAACGACATTAAAATTCACATATATTTCACAAAGTGTTTACAAAAATATATAAAAAGAAATATTCTGGGTGCTGGAAATCGATAAGCAAAAATCACGCTTCTTCGAGACGCAATCCATTTCATAAGGGAAAAAACTGAAACACACAAATCGTGCCCTGACAGCAAAATTGGTTGCAACACCACCGGAGCGGGCGAGTTACCTCGCGCGACTGCAGCGCTGTCTGGCGCCGCCACAACAAGTGGGCTCGCGGCGAGGCACGGCGGGCGCACGAAATATCGGCTGCAGCAAGCTGCTGTGCGGGGCGCGGGCGGGCTTTGCCGGGCGATTGCGTGGGCGAAGGCTCACTCGGGGCGCCCGCGCCGCACATAACTCATCGCGTCGCCCGAGGCGCCGGCGCACGCGCACGCGGCCCGTGAGAGGCCAGGCCGGGCAGGGGGGGGGGCGAAGGAGGAGCGGAATGAGCCGGCCGGTTACGTGGTGTTGGGAAGGTGAGGGGCCGGGATAAAAGAGGCAGGATGGGGCAGGTGGGTCTGGAAGGCAGGGTCAAGGTGGGACGCAGGGGGGAGGGAAGAGGTAAAGCGGGGAGAGAAGGGCCGTTGTGAGAGGCGAAAGAGGCAGAGACGAGCAGCAGAGGGTCAGGATGGGATATGAGAGGTGGGAAAGGGAGGGTCGTGATAAGAGGAAAAAGGGTGAGTTATGGTGAAACGGGGAGGGAGGGTCAGAATGGGATATGTAGCGAAGGGTTAGGGAGGTATGTGCAAAGGAGGTTCAAAGCAAGACACAGAGGGGAGGGTTAGGCTGAGTTGTGGAAGAGAGAGGGTTGGGGTGGGACGGGGAGAGGAGTCAGGGTGGGTCGGAATGAGGTGGGAAGGCGAGGGCCAAGGGTGGTTGGGAAGGAGAGGGCCAAGTGTGGTTGGGAAGGAGAGAGCCAAGGGTGGTTGGGAAGGAGAGGGTCAAGGGTGGTTGGGAAGGAGAGGGTCAAGGGTGGTTGGGAAGGAGAGGGCCAAGTGTGGTTGGGAAGGAGAGAGCCAAGGGTGGTTGGGAAGGAGAGGGTAAGGGTATAGCGGGGAACGAAGTATGAGGATGGCACGGTTGGTGAGGTAGCGGTTTTGGCTATGCAGAAGATGACTGCGCGGAGTTTGAACGAAAGTGAGTGGAAGGGGGAGGCGTTGGAAAGTAAATCTTTGAAGATAGAGAGGGGGAAGTAGAAACGGGGAAACAGCGGTACGTCTTCGCCTGCAAACGCTGCGTGCTTCTCTTGACGGTAATGCGATGGTGAGGTGGAAGTTAAGATTCGGCGAGAGAGAAAAGGGAATGGAGGAAAACAAAATCAGTGACGAAGAAAGTGGAAAGCCTTTTGGAAAACAGAGAAGGAGACGTAAATGGAATAGTATTCACGAACTCTTTGGAGGACGACATAAACATTACTGCAGGAGATCATCAATGGTTTAGAACAAATACCTTGTTCTTCAGCCATGTAAATGGTAATGACAAAGAGGTTAACTTAACGCGATTTATTGTATTGAAATAAATGAAAAGACGAAAAACTAGATGACAAAACACCCAAGACGAAAATGAATTAAAAAACTTAAATGTCTATAGCTTTGTATGCAAAATTAATTGATATTATAAAAAAAATATCAGTAAGTCTCGATTGAAAAAAAGACTGTTTGTGATACTGTATTCAGTATTAATTTTTTCTGTGAAATGCTCGGAAACTCCAAAAAACCCCAGGTATAAGAAAACTGGCGGTGAACAACCGAAAGTCCACAGAGGGCGTGGCGTCATCTGCCTAGAGACCCTAACACCGGCGTCCCAAAGGACAAAGACGGCAATGCAGCCGCAGGGGGGGGGGTGATGCATGAGGTGACGCTTGCAAGCGCTTGCAGGCGCTAAGGCTGGGCCGAGTCTCCAGGGACAGCCAGCGCGGGGTTATATACGGCCCGGGATCAGCCGAGCATTCCCCGCGGCCGCGTCCCACTGCCACCTCAAGCGGAGACTCCGGGTCGCTCCGAGCCTTCGCTGCCCTACAGCAATGCAACAACACCTTCAGGACTCCCGACGCCTGCATTCTCATGTTCTGTAGAGCATTGATGGCTACTGGCTCAATCAACAACTTCGTTTATCATCTGCACTTCGATTCGACGAGTTTTGTATGGAGTACTTACTGCCCACGCTGCCGCAATACTGCCAAAATAGCCGATCAGGTGACCGAGATCGCTAAGGCAGTAGTGTCGTAGCGAATTCGAACCGAAGGGTTGCGGATTTGAGCCCCGCCTCGGGCGTAGTTGTATTTGTATTCGTCCTTTCACCCTTTATCATCATATCGTTTCATCTTCATAGTTACTATACCATTAACTCCAAGTAACTCCAGTCGTCGCTAATGACCTAGATGTTGATGCGACCTTAAACACACACACACACACACACACACACACACACACACACACACACATACATACACACTGCCAAAATGTAACTTCAACATCAAAATCGAGAATTTTAATAGAAATTTTCTAACAGAACGAATGTTTCTATCTCCATGACAAAACAGATTGTTTTATGGGTGATTATCTTGTAAAATTGCACTGAAACGTACACATACAGTCCATTGCAGTTCAGGAAACAGGATAATCGACGAAACATACGCAATAACGTGGCTTACTGTACTCAGTAAATTCACAGGTTAAATGACAGAGTTCCCGTCATCTTGACGATGAGCAAGATCCGCCGCTAGCTCTCATGTGGTACGGCAGTGAAGCGGGAGGCGCTTGTAGGAAGCCGGGGCCTTGCGAGGGCGCGCTGGCGGCGCGGCGCCGCGTGGATCCATTGAGCTCCTGAGCTCGCAGAGCCCCGCGGCGCCAGCGGATCTCGCCCGCAGAGGTGCGGGCGGCAGCGCGGGCGGAAGAGCGGGCGGCGGGGCGAGCGGAGGCCACGGGCGAGAGGGACGGGGGCGGAACGGGGACCAGGACGGGAGCGGGGTCTGGTGGCTGCGAGCCCCGATTAGTTAATGATTCCGGGCGCGTCAACAGCTTAGGTCATTAGTCCTGTAAGTGTAGTCCATGTTTTTTCTCGGGAGATGGCTGTGATTTTCCGCCGCTGGATGGCGAGATCCGGCACCGACCTACCGAAGGGTTGCGTGGTTTCCCCCTAATCAGGACTCTCCCACCAGCGGGGCACCGCCCCTGCCGGAACAAGCTCTAAGTCCCCGACCGGTCTCCCGGCATGTGTGCTAGTGTAGTGCATGTTATTGAGCGTGTGTAAGGGGAGAGGATAGGACAAGGAAGAGGAACGAAAGATCGCGCACGGTCCGTGGCCTGTTTGGTAGGGTACTGCTCCGGCATTCGCCTGGTGTTGATCGGAGAAACAGAGCAGCCGGCCGCTACAAATCAGAGCAGCCGGCCGCTAAATTAATTGATTTCCCACTTACTGTGTAGTTGATTACGACTGAATCAATTGCACAGAGCGCCGACAATGCTATCGAAGCATGAATATATGTTTTGAAAATGAGGGAAGTTGGAATCTGGTTTTAAAATTTGTACGAGAGCCACATAGCAAGATTATAAACGATTTGGATACGATATTTTTTGTATTACAGCATTATAAATTTATAAGGGAGTGAAAGTTAATGTTGGAAACTACTTCATTGTGACGTCATGGGTATTTGTCATCTGTGCGAAAAACGGTGTTCGGCTGTTCGGTTTACAGCTACCTGCCCACGCAGCGGTTGGCTGGATGTGTGATTATCCGTTCCATAAACGGTACATATGTCATCAACTGTACCGTAAGATGTCACTTTATAAATGATTTCTTGTAACGAAAAAAATGTTTATAATGCTGGAATCCAAAAAAGCAATAAATACAGCATTACGGTTTGTTGCATAAAACCCAAACGCGAGTAATCGCGCAACGAATACAAGCGCGAGTAATGGCGGGTTCATTCCTCTCCCGTCTGCTCCACCCACAATTCGTTCCAGCGCCGCTCCGGCGGAGGCGGGGGCGCCTGGCGTAGGCGGCGCGTCGGCGGCGTAAGCCCCAGGGCGAACGGAACGCGACCGCAACCGCCGCCATCGCCGTCGCTTCGAGCAATTGGTTCAGTCGTAATCAGCGACACAGCGCTGCCGAAGTTGCCTGCACCGGGGAGCGTGCGACCGGGGAGGGGGAGGCAAAGGTACTAGTTTGGCTGGCGCGCGGTTGCGAAGGTAGTTGGAATGTAGAGGGACCACATGCGACGAGAGACCACATGTGAGAGGACTATAGTGATGAAAACAGTAGAGATTTTGGTTGCGATATGATGGAGGAATGCTAGATCGTTCAAATAGTGGTATTACGTAACATATGCAACTTTCTGCATTCCAGTAGTCCAGAGATCTATATTCGATATTTCAAAACCACTAACACAAAACAAAATGTAGACGTGTCTCTGTATCTCTGTGGATGACAATAATTAGACAGTTTTCGTGACAAAATAATGAGGGCAGTGCGGTAAAAGTTGGAATATATATAGGAAGTCACTTCTGACTGTTATTTAATCTTAGATGCTCTTCCTGCACCAACTTCACACTCTATATTATATAACACCACAATGGGAAGAAGTTATTTTGATACTTTATGCTACATTGATAAATAATGTCGTTAACTGACCTAGGTTCTGGCTGTAAAACGAACACCAAGAGTTTCGTCGTGAGATGCCTTAATTACAGCAGTGAAAATAAAACAATATTTTCTAAAAATAACCTTTATTCAACCTGAAATACTAATTACCACTCGTAGACCATTTTCTCATGATTCATTATGCACATATTTAAAATCTAGAAAATTTTACCACAAGACATCGCATATCCCATACAAATCCCCTCATCAAGCCCTAAACATAAATATTTCTCACATTGCGTGCACAAATATTGGTTCAGTGTTGTTTGTCGTATGATTGTCACTGTTCAACAAAATGAAACAAATCATTTCAGCGTGTTGTTAATTGTCAATATCTATATTTTTCCATGTGCCAATCACAGTGAATGTTTCTTCTGTGACACATTGGCATTCGTAGATATTACGCAATTATTCAGACGTTAGTCAGAAAGCAATAGCAGAACACCACAGCGGAATCTCATAAGTTTCGAAAAAATAGAATAATTCAATGTGCATGCGTCAATAACTATGGACTGTCATTGAATATTACGAATTCATATATATTATAACTGATTTTCCTCCAGTATTTCCAATTCTATGAACGTAAATTCCTCAATGAAGCATTCAAACGCTCCCTTCCTAAGAATATTGAAGTATCCACTTCGTCTCCTGCGAGCGGCTCCTGGTGTGAAGGAGAGCAAAAGGAAGCGTCAAACACCATCGCAAAGGCCGCTCGAGGGACGCGTATGTCTTGGTTCGGCTTCCGCCGCCGCGCCGGCCGAGGCAACAGGAACATCAGCCAAGGCACGGATCTCCGAGCAAGAACGGGGATCAGAGGGCTGTGAAAAGAAGCGCCGTGGTAATCGCGTGGTTTGCCTCCGAATCCGAAGCTATCTCCGTCGCTATATTCCGCAGCCATCTTTGTTCGCATTGAAGAAGGCGGACGGTGTGTGTGGAGGGTGCGGTTTGAAGAGGGCGAGCAGGGTATTTGGAACGGGCGAGAGGGATGTTTGGAGCAGGTGGGAGGAGTACACGAAGCGGCAGGATGGGTGTTTTGAGCGGGGAAATGAGGTTCTGATGGTATTAGGAGCGATGTTCGGAAGGGGCTTTAAGAGCGGGCAGGAGGGACATTTGGAGCGCGCGGGAGCGGTGTTTGGAACGGGCGGATGGTGTGTTTCGAGCTTGCGGATGGGTCGTCTGCAGTGTGTCGAATGGTGTTTGGAGCGAGCAGGAGAGGCGGGTGGGAGTGTTGTTAGGCGGGGAGAAAGGGGGTTTGGGGTTCAACGGAAGGGGCGTTGGGAGCGACCTGGATCGCTGTTTGGAGCGGCCGGTGTGTATGGAGCGGGCGCGAGGGATATTTGGCGCGGGTGGTTCGGGTGCTTAGAGCGAGCAGGGGGTGGGAAGGATGTTTCGAGGCGGTAGGCAGGTGTTTGATTCGGGCAGGCGAGGTGTTTGGAGTGGCCAGTTGGGGTGTTTGGAGCGGGCGGGAGGGATGATTGGAGTGTTTAGGCGGGTGTTTGGAGCTGGCGGGAGCAATATTTGATACTTACGGGAAGGGGGGAGTGAGCTGGAGATTTATTCAGAGCTAGCGGAAGGGAGGGGTGTTTGAAGCGGGTTGATCGGGTGTTTACAGCGGCCGGGCGGGGCGTTTGAAGCTAGTGGAAAGGATATTTGGGGCGGGTGGGGTAGGTGTTTGAAGTGGGTTGGCGGGTGTTGGGAGAGGGTGAGGGAGGTGTTTGGTGTAGGAAAGCGGGATGTTTGGAGTAGGTACACGGAATGTTTGGAGCCGATATGTGGATGTTTAATACGGGCGGGTGCGGTATTTGGTGCGGGAAGGGTTTTTTGGAGCGATCAGGAGGGGTATTTGGAACGTGCTACCGGGGTTTTGGAGCGAGTAGGAGGAGTGTTTGGAGCGTGCGAGCTGGATTTTTGGAGCGAGCAGGAGGTGTGTTTGAAGCTGGCGGAAGGGAAGTTTGGAGCGGGAGGGCGGCGGGGATGTTTGGAGCAGACAGGCGGGGTGTTCGGAGCCGGAGCGTATAGACGGCCAGACGAAGGCGGGCTGGCGGGATGGAGCGAGCGGACGGGCAGTTTGAGGCGGGAGGGCAGGTAGGTGGGCTGTTCCCTTTAAGGGCCTGACGTTTAAATATAAACGCTCCCTGAGGGCGGCCAGGCCTTAAAGTAGCCTCCCGGCGCGCTGGCAAAGGCGGTCCGATGCTACGTTTTCACGAGCAGGCCGTGATCGCGGCTTTCAATTCCATGCCTCCGCCGCTCTTTTTCTCTTTTTTCCTTCTCTTCTCTGTACTACCTTTCTCAGTATAATAAGAATGTCTTAATATTTTATCCTTCCCTCAAAAATCGTCGAAATGCAGTATCCCTTATCTTTTTTTCCAACTTTCGTCTTATTTTTCTCACGTTCCACAGAAACTTTGTTATTATTCCCGTTCTTCCTCATCACATTGGTATTCAGACCCCAAGTTCTTATCAATCATTTGTATCTATTTCTTCTGATTTATCGTTTTCGTTACAGACTTTAAATTTAATTTTATCTTCTCTTTCTCATAGCTTAGAATTTGTCAGGCTAACTTAATATTTAATTTTTAATTGTTAATTGGTGGTGCCAAGGTATGAATATTTTTCCATTTTACAACTACAGATACAACGTAAGACGTGTTTTCTGTTTATTTTTGGGAAATGAAAAGATTGCATTGTTGTTGTTAACAATTAGTATCACTTTTCTCCGTATGTTCACACGAATATGAAATTTTAAATCCATATTTTATTTTTTGAAAGGCATAAAATAGTACTAAATAAAAACAATTCTACATATATACCTTTCTACCTTAAGGTGTGGATCCGCTACATTTTAGATTGATTTTCATAGCGAAGAAAACAATCGACGTAGAAATCATATTCATCAGGTGACAGTATCAACAACTCTTTACAAAACATTCACATACAATACATGTACATTATTTTACAACAATTTTCCAGATGAAATTAAAGGATTAAATTCGATAGAAACGTTTAAATCCAAAGTAAAATCGTTTCTGCTGCATAACATTTTCTATACAATTAGAGACTATACTGAGCATCACAAGGAAAATAACATTAATTTTAACTGTGATATTTAATATATTGTTTACCATTGGATTGTATAATTCTAAATAATATGTAAAAAGTATTGTATCGCAACTTCTGGGTCAATGACTCCCTCTCGATAAGGTTTTTCGTCCAGTTTCCCTGATCCACTTAGCAAATGAGATGGCCCATTGTTTTGCTTCTGGACATAAATGTGACTTCATTATCTATGCACGTCTTCTAGAATTCAGTGGGAAATATTGTTATTCAAATTATCGTTTCCATATTCTCGCGGCAGGAAGTATTATTCCTTGACGAATTACATCATGGATAAGTGCCCAAAATTTATTGCATAATTAACCTTGAAAATAGATTTTATTACATGGGAGAGTGGTTTCTTTCTTTTTCTTTTTTTTTCATTTTTTTTCATTTTTTTCATTCAAAACTCAAGTAGTATATGGTTAAGTGCAGGGATCACAGAATTTTGAAAATGTGCACAGAATTCACTTCTCCCCATAGCACATTTGCAGTTTTAACTGTTTTTAGACGTAAAATAAATAAATAAATATATCAGGTAAGTATCTCCTATTTATTGCAATAATACATAAATTAACAGATACCTAACGAGATTATCTACAAGAATGTAATACAAATACCAGCTCTGTCATCTCCTTGTACATCAGCAGCCGGATCTTCCCTGCGCTGGCGGGAGGCACCGCAGCCTCGACCAGGGAGCGAGCCCGGACGCGGCGGGAGACGTTCACGAGGTCGGACGCCTTCATCACTCTTGGGTGCGCCAAGCCCACCCAGCAGCTGCCAGAGACAATCGCCCAACTCGCCGCCCTCCTCGCCGCCCTCCTCGCCGCCCTCCTCGCCGCCCTCCTCGCCAACCAACAGAAGTAGTAGATAGTTACAATTTAACTTCATTTCGTTTAAAAAATGTTAGTACTTAGCTCTTTTGGCTCTACAAGGCCTTAGTTGTCCAATTAATTAATATGTTCGTTTATCCGTTTATTTATTATATCGAATCGCCTTTTAATTTAGAATCTGAGATCATTTTATCTTTACCTCAATTATTTTGCCAATATTTATTGCTTCACCTGCTTTCAAAGCCGTCAAAATGACACGCGTGTTCGTTGTGTCCTTTGGACCCAATGGGCTCAGCGACGCGCCGCTGCGTGGAGAAACCCGCCACCGTCGCGACGGTGGCGGCGCGGCGTGGCGAAACGAAGAACGGCGGCGGCGCGGCGCGTCGGCGGATCGCGTGCCTGGCAGCGCGCGCGACCGGCCGCGTGGGGACGTGAGGGTGTGCGTTACGGGCCCGGAATTAAACACGCGGCCTCCAGACTGCGGAAATTTATTGCTCAATTATGCGTCTCGGGCCCCTTCTTCGCCCCTGCGTAACGACGGGGGTCAACGGCAGCTCTCGACAGCGCTGCGAATTAGTCAAACAATTGATGCCCTCGTGGGGCGGGAGCAAAGCCAGGGCTCCCGGCAGGCGAATGAAACTTAAAACGAAGCCTGAACAGATTCAGAATAGTTTAAAAGTGAAGTGACGGGAGGCAAAACCGTTAAGGTATTATAGTAGAATCATACTGAATCGGTAATCGTTTTATTCCTGCTACGAAATTAGCTGCTATAAAATTAGAAGGAATAGTGTGTGTAGTGATGAATTCAATTTTGGTAAACATCAATAGGTTGAAGATGAAACTTGGATTGTACGTTTCAAATGCATATCTGTTGAGAGACTAAGTTTAAAATCAGGTAAAAGAATAATAAATTGCAAGAACGTACTAAAATCATTACACACGTCGAAAGCAACACAATAACGTGATGTGAAATAAATGTGTATGCATAATGTGTAATAAATGTGTAGAATGCAATGGGAAAACAAGTATTGGAAGGTAACGCGAGATAATGAAACTGAATTACCCGCTATGATGGGAAGTGCTTGGGTGGTATACAATATTCTTCGGAAGTCTAAGGGTAATGCAATTCCGGGAAAGCGGCGGTAGTGAGATCTGAATCAAAGAGTGGAACTGATAGGAAAGGGGTTGAGGGTGGATTTGGTGGGGGGGGGGACCGGTACCGCGACGGGGACAGGTCTGAGGACGAGGAGGATGACGGTGTCGGGGACGGGGATGAGGCTGAGAAGAGGGAGCAGAAAGGGGAGTGGACGTATGAGAGGCGAAGACAGGGGTGAGAGTGGAGAATGAACATGAAACGGAGACGCGTACAGAAGCAGAGAAGGCTGATGGGAATGGATCAGAAGGCTGGGGCGGAGGAGATTAATAGAATTGCAGAAAACGGGCCAGTCGGGCAGGGCCGCGGTGGAGGCGGGGACGGGGACGTGGGCGAGGGCGAATGTGGGGACGGGGTCGGGGCCGGGACCTGGGTCAGCGGCGGGGCCGGGGGCGTGGGCGGGACTGTGAGCGGGGGCGTATGTGGGGCGCGGCCGGGGGGCAGGGTCGGCACCGGGATCTGGGTCGGCGGTGGGGCCGGGGGTGTGGGCGGGGGCGTATGTGAGAGCGGGGTCGTGGGCGGGACCGTGGTGTGGTCGGGGGTGTGGGCGGGGGCGTGGATGGGGCTGTGGGGTCGGGGGCGTATGTGGGGGCAGGGGCGGAGGCGAAGGCGAATATAGAGTCGGGGTCGGGACCTGGGTCGGCGTCGGCGTCGGGGGTGCGGGCGGAAGCGGGGCCGGGAGCGTATGTGCAGGCGGGGTTGGGGCGCGGGCTGGGCTGTGGGTGTGGGAGGGGCTGGGGGCGGGGGAGTATGTGGGGGCGGGGCCGGAGGGCCAGGCTCGGCACCGGGGGCAGGGTCGGCACTGGGACCTGGGTCGGCGGTGGGGCCGGGGGAGTGGGAATGGCCGGGGGCTATGTAGAGGCGTAGGCGGGGCGTGGGCGGGGCTGTGGGCGGGGGCGTATGTGGGAGCAGGGGCGGCGGAGCCGGGGGTGTGGGCGGGGGCGTATTTGGGGCGGGGTCGTGGGCGGGGTCGTGGGCGGGGCTGGGGGTGTGGGCGGGGCCGGGGGTGTGGGCGGGGACGGGGCGGGGGCGTATGTGCAGGCGGGGTCGGGGCGCAGGCGGGGCTGTGGGCGCGGGCGGGGCTGTGGGTGGGGGCGTCTGCGGGGGCGGGAGGGAAGGTGCAGCGAGGGCGCCAAGTGGCCACGGAGCGCGCCGCCCGCGCCGCCGCCTCGATGAGCGATGGCCGCACAAAGGGACTTTAAAGCGGAATTAGCGCGGGCTGCGCTGGGCCCTTTGCTCCCTCGCCCGCGCCCCTGCCCGCGCTGGCGCCGCGTCCGCAGGGATCGAATGTGCCGCCCTACGAGTGCCCGGCGTGACTCATGCTCCATTCAGTAGACACAAACGATCGAAGCGTTGTTTACTCCGGGGAGAAAGTAAATCGGGGTATGTTGGATTTCGCTCATTACGAGAACAAACTGAGTCCCTACACTCTTATCAACGTGGCTGCGAAAATGTTTATATTATTGCTTACTTGATTAGTTAAATCGTATTATTAAACGACAATGTTGAAAATAATAAAAATATATTTACACTAAATGTAAGAATTAACTCTAAGAAATTTGGTTTACAATCAAATGAAAAATGTTTCAAAAATATTATTTTTACTTTATGTATATTGGAGTAGGAACCATGTTGAGATTTAATTGATTTGTTGAATAAATAATATAATTATGTTTACTCATTATGAATAATAAAAAATTGAAGCCAATGAGTTCGTTCTCAGGGATTGCTTTAGTTGTGCAAAATAGAAGACAGGATGAAAAATCATGATAACAACAAATTCATAGCAATATTTCATAATTAACTGATTATTTTTCCATTTTTTGTGGTTTGAAATTAGTAATGGGTTCAATGTCGTATTTCCAAAATGTACCACAAACAAATATAAAAGATTAATCACTGTTCTTGGTACTACGTGGAAATTGATGTGCTGCAAATTTATCAAATGAAAAATGGTACATTAAAGAAGCATTTATATAAAATACGGGTGAATTCATCACACGGATGGCCAATAAATTTATTCAAATGAAAACAAAAAACACAATAAAAATACCTGTAGAGGTTAAAGTCACTTTATTTCCGCAAATTATACAAATGGTGTGTTTGCTAAAAGCTAAAGTGTCCGCAGATAATTTGCTGCAATTTGACATTCATGTTTAAAGGGAATGGGAACCAAAATTAGAAGTTGTGTGTTCAGGCCATTTATACAGCTCGTATTTTCAGTGCTCAGTGGAACAAAGACTCAAAGGCACACTCTTCCGATTGAATTCACAACTAGAAATATCGATAACAAATGATTAGTCATATGAACTTATAAGTAAAGATACATACTTTTGGAGGCATAGTAATTGAAATACTAAATCTTGCAAGCTCGGTAATTATACCAGCCACAGATCTTTTCTATAGTCAACAACGAATTTTACACTAAATTTGAACGGTTTAACATGGTAGCGATCAGATACTTAATTCCCAATTATATACACTCCGGGAAGTTTTTTAATTAAGAAAAGCTGAGTGGGTAGCCTCACTACTGTAATTTTCACCTTCAGTTTCCGGATTCGTTTTTTTTAGTACGGCACAGATCGGTACAAATACAAACCCGTAATTTAATAAAGGTTTATAAATATCAGGAGACCTCAATGGCCAAATATTAAGAAAATGTGGGCGAATAATAGCAACCCAAGTAGTTAGTGTGCTCTTGCCATGGTGATCTCAAGTAAACTCACCCCTGAGTGACCCTACGCATTGTATAAACTGGTCAGACTGCGTAGTCCATCGCTGGTACCGGAGTTTCAAATAACGGTCAATCCGTGTGGAAACTGTGATGATATAGTGAGTCCATGACACTTTTTGTGGAGTTCTCCAGATGTCTCTGCCTCTTACTTCACTCATTACTAGGGCCCGGATTTTAATGACAAGTCATATATTTTTTCTGAACCTTCGGGTGAATTTGAAAACAATTTATGCACGAATCCAGGTATTGTCGATTAGAAAAACGTATTTTTATTGTGCATATAAAGTCATATTTAGAGAGTTTTTAGTAAAGGTCATATTTTGGCCAGATTTTGCCCCAAATGCATACATAGGTCATATTTTTAAGAACACAAGAATAGAAGGCTTGAAAATGTGTCTCGCATGACAACGTATCAGGTGATATTGTCAGAAATAAACTCAAAAACTATATACTACAAAGGATTATTTGAAAGAGAAGGATTATTTTAAACAAGAAGTACGCAGTAGTAAAGGAAGTCGTTTGGTTTGATGGGTTTTATTGTACTGTACTTGATTTGGTTTACAGACACAAGCAATTTTTTAAAATGCTAGTTAGTTCCAAAGACTGCAAGCCGTATGTACCGTACTCACAATCTATTCTTGAGTGAATTTTGTATTTGTTATACCTAAAAAATTAACAGGAATTAAAAAAAATAAACTTGTATAACGTCATATTTTATTTTTAGGTCATATTTATATAGGTTTTAGGTCATAAATGCTTGCATATTTCGCCGATTTGTAGGTCATTAAAATCCGGGCCCTACTATTACACCGGGAGAGGTAGCTCAGGGCATCAGTCGATGCCAGTACAGTACCTCTGATCGGGGTTGAACCTAGTCGGTGGTGTATTATCAACATTAGCTACATTACTAGGTCGAATTCAGCCGCTGTCTGGAGGATAATTCTAGCAGCCGGTTGCTTGATCCGTACACATACGTTGTCTCTCTTATCAACACCAGGCGAATGGCGAATGTCTAACAAACGGGCCACTAATTTCGCGCGATGTTTCTTCCTCTTCCTTGACATATCCTCAGCCCTTACTTACACACACACATGTGCACTACACTAAGACAGATGCCGCGAGACCACTAGGCAACTTAAAGCCCCGACAGGGGCGGTGCCCCGTTAGCGCGAGATACTTAGATGGTGAAAACCCTGCAATTGACGTGTAGGTCGGAGCCGGAACTCACCATTCACTGGCAGAAGAACGCCGCCACCTCGCATGATAAAAAGATGCCCTACACTTGCGGAACGGATGATCGTAGTCGTTATCGCGTCCGGAAAAACGTAATAATCATTCAAGTATTGATTTCTTGTAACGAACAGTTGTCCGCATCCCTTCAACCAATGCCCTTTTACAAGGTAAGTGACGCCAGATGTTATCCGCTCCCGAGGACGTAAAGATCAATGAAGTGTCGGCGAAAAGCGTGAAATGAGGCACTTGGCAGCTAGGAAGGGGCCGGGGCGAAGCGCACGCCGCCGATGGCAGCGGTGGCAGGGGAGAGGCGGCGCCCGCCCCCACGTTTGCTCTAAATTAAAATGCGACACGGGACGGAGGGAACGACACTGGCCCCAACAGTGGCCGAGAATTCAGTTTTAGAAGGCGAAGCCCAACTACTGACAACTCTTAAAGTCATCAACAAATGTGCGCACGTTTCGAAATGTTATTCAGTATTTCTACACACACACACAATATATATATATATATATATATATATATATATATATATATATATATATATATATTGAACAATATCAGCATATCACTATTCGTGGAATTAACTATGTACTCATGCACGTCCAGAGAACATATTTTTAATGAGAAGAGTATAGTTTTGTTCAACTTGCTTTGGATTCAGTCGTTCCTGTCAAAATTAAGAAATGATCAAATATGTACGTAAGATAAGTGTTTTTATGTGTACATGTATTATAGAATTTGGATGTAGTGATGACTCATAAATGTCAAATTCGCGGCTTATAACTGCTCCCACGATCAGTGAAACCTGATACGAGCACAACGCTGCAGTTATCATCTCTCACAAACTGAAATGAATTCGAATGTGGGAACCTGGCGATCGAGGGCATTGTGTGCTGCGAACCGGGCTGTCACTCGCGGGCGGGCGGGCGGGCGGACGGGCGGGCGGACGGGCGGACGGGCGGGCGGGCGGGCGGACGGGCGGGCGGGCGGGCGGGCGGGCGGGCGGGCGGGCGGGCGGGCGGGCGGGCGGGCGGGCGGGTGGGCGGGCGGGCGGGCGGGTGAACGGGCGGGTGAACGGGCGGGCAAACGGGCGGGCAAACGGGCGGGCGGGCTAGCGGGCGGCCGGGCGGGCGGGCGAGGGCGCGTCCGCGAGGGGGGCGGAGGCCTTTGTTTCCGCGTGGGCGAGGCGCTGGAGCGGGGCACCAGGCGAGGCGGGATGAGAGCAGGGCGACCTGAACGACAAGGATAATCCTATCGGCCGCGGAGGGGGCGGGGCGAGTGGAGGGCGCGAACGCGTGTGAGGGCCGGGGGCGGAAGCGGATGCGATGGAGGCGCGAGGGAGAACAAATTGCGCCAGATGAGCGCGCGCTCGCTAGCGCTTGCCGTAAAGACGGGCTCCCGGACCGGAGGCGCCTTCGATTACAACAGCGCTGTGACTGCTGAGATTAGCAGCGAAACAGACAAATCGGCTTCAAGACGTCTTGAAAAATTAAGACGCTCTTATAGTCAATTAATTTCAATTGTATAAAAACATTGGTGGTGACATTGCAAAGTTTTGTGATGGGTAGTGACAGCACAGTGGGAAATTCACAAAAAGCTTATTAAAAAACACGGATTTCTGCAAGATTTACCCTTATCACTTGCAATTGCAGTGACATGTCCAATAAATTGCTCTCCCTCATACGGCACCATTACAAATTCTCCTGCTGTTAAGGATTGAGAAGTAATGAATTGCGAATGCTATTACTGGAGAAATCATCACTGCTATAATTGTTCATCATACAATTTTCCATTTTTACAAGAAACTAAATGTACAATAAAATTAATTTCAAAAGAAATGTCAAAAACTTGAAAATATCTCATTGAATATTCAAGATTATAGATTGATTGTTAGTGATTCTGGGCGCATCAACCGCTATGGTCATTAGTCCCGAACGTATAGGGTATGGTTTTTCTCGGGAGGTGGCGGTTATCTTCCCTCGTTGGATGGTGAGATCCGGCGTCGATCTACCGTCGGCTAGCGGAGGTTTCCTCAATTAGGTATCTCCTACCAGCGGGGTACCACCCCAGTCGGGACAAGCTCTAAGTCCCCCGACCGGTCTCACACCATGTATGGCAGTGTAGTGCATGTTAGTATAAGTATGTGTAAGTAAGGGGTGAGAATAGGACAAGGAAGAGGAAGAAAAGATTCTGCGCGGTCCGTGGCCCGTTTGCTTGGCCACTGCTCCGATATTTCCCAGGTGTTGAGTGGAGAAAACACAGAAAACACGATCAGAGCAATCGGCCGCTAGAATTCTCCTGCAGACAGCGACTGAATTCAACCTGGCTGACAACCTACTGTCGAAAATCCTATCACCGTCGGAACTCGAAAGTAGAACCTCCCGTTCCGAGGCACTGCAGAGACACCACTCCCTGTGAATATTCATGAACTACCGTCCCAAAGATCCACCTTCATTTTCCATCAGTTTATTTCTCTCTCAATTACAAAATAACTCAGGGAGAGAGTCAGATAGTAGATACTACAGTACTAGATTAATAAACAATGTTGTAAAACAGTGCACTTCTCGTTAAAGTTACTGTACTCTGAGTTGCAACACAGATTTTGTGAGGTACAAGAGCACAACATCATTTGATGCAAAATTAAGAGATAAAACAACGGGGATACAGTAAAAAGAATGCAGAACCTAAATGTTCTAACAGATAGTATCACTCGTCAGATGTATTATGTATCCACCAACACCTCTTGAAGAGACAACCCAACATAGTTTAAGTCAACAGTATTCTAAAAGACGCAGTAGCACAAAGTCACCTGCGTGACCCGAAGGGACCGCTGTTTATGGTTCCATATTTATAAGCGCATTTCGCTACATTCCAGTAAAACACTTAAAGAAAAAACTTGAGACATATTATTATTTATATATGTCAGTTTAATATTGTTCAGAAGCGAAGTGGTAACAGAAAACGATAAGATTTTATTAAAAATATTTATGTAGACGTATCGTCTCGATTTGTGCTTAGCAGATACACTGTCAAAGCGAATTGTTGTTGATTTCTGAATGAAGCAGCCTAGTGTTGTTCGTCCTCGATATCGTCATGGAATATTTCACCATTATCTTCCCCAATATCTCCAAAGGGGGGCGGGGGTGTAGAGGGGCGGAGCAGCAGCTGCGGAAGGCGCAAGCGACGATGAAGCACCGACGGTGGCGCGGCCCTCGCGGCCGTATCTTCCCAGAGGAACGAGGGCCTCCAGCCCCTTGCTCCCCTACGGCTCGCGCGCGCGAATTCATCACGTGGGAGAGATATGGCAACGCTACATGTAACAGATTCCTCCGACGCCTCCCTCCCCTCGCCGCCCCCGCCCCCCGCCCCCCGCGCGCCGCCCCCGCGCTGCTCCCTCGCACGTAACTCGAGCGGCTACCGGCGCCATGAACGCCCTCCCCAAGCACCCACTGCCCGCCAGCCTCCTTTAGCACTACCCTCACTTGCTGCCTGGACGAGCAATATACGTAGAACACGTCCTTTGCTGAACTTTTATTATTTCTCGTGCCGCCTCTGGCGATATTGAATATTGAAAGAATTTATTTGTGATCTGCTGTTCACAAGAGGAACAAATTAAACATAGTACAGTTTGCCGGCTCGACCGTCCTTCAGCATAAAAATTTACTTGAAAATATCGATTTAGTGAGTTATTCAGCATGTCTTTCGCTGCTTTAAAACACTCCAAGACGTGATTTACAGGCTTACCCCTCCACCCGAAGACTTTTTTTTATTGCTCACATCTGAGGTCGTTGGCGATAAGAAATATATTATTTATAAGAAACGAAACATTTTACATATTATAAAAACCATAAATAATCATAATTTGTTCACAATAATTTAAATACTGTGTCAAAACCTGTAAATTTTATACATTTTAACACTGCATAGCAACCTTCAATTCAATGAAATACATCTTCATACTTGTTCTTAATTCCAAGAATTTTTCTTATATTTTAGACACATCAACGTTCAATGATGATAGGAGTTGTGGACAGAATTTATCCACAATTTGCACAGGCTCTTGACATTTTCCGGAAGGTTAAAAGGGGTTAGTTCCCATCCACACAACCATCACGCGTCCGTGACACTTCACTTGCCGCAGATGGTGGATCGCAAAAGTCCAAAACATTGGTAAATGACGGAGGCAAAAAGTACGTACAGGTTACGCTTTTACTGTAGGATTGTGCATCAGTCTCCCTTGTCTTGAAAACTGTTTATGTAACAATGATTTGTAGTATCGCAATTGTTCGGAGCTCTTGTAATATAATACAGTTCAAAACGGACAATATTTTTTTCTATAAAGATCTCCCTGCTTTCCAGAACTTCTAACACAATGTACTATATGCGCGATTTCTTAGGACTCGGAATCTCTACCCTCAATACTTTACTAACATTAGTCGAGTTAATAATAAAAGATAGCAACAAGCGTTGTTGAGAAAATCTGATAACCAGAAATGTTCGCTCCCGTGAAATTGAAACCATTTTTTATCGAAACACGCGCGAAGTATTTCCCATTACAGAATCAGAACCAGAATAATTTCAACGCACCACCGTAATTTTCACGCCTACCTCGTTTCCTGCACTATTTCTGGCATGTCCAAATGTCCGCCCCCCGCCCCGGCGAGCCAGAACTTGCACCCCGGGCCGCCCCCGCCCGCCCTGCCGCTGCGCTCCGCTCGCCCCAACGGGCGGCCACCGCGTCGGGGCGCGCGTCGGCGCGCGACCGAGCCGCCCGCCCGCGCCAAGTGGCCAGCGCGTTGCGAGGGCGTTGATGTAGTGGGAATGCGGAATTAGGGGCGCGTTTTTGAGGGGCCGCCACAATAGTAGCGCGGAGCAGGTTGCGGCGGGGAGTGGCGGGGCGAGGTGGAGCGGGGCTGGGCGGGGCGGGGCGGAACGTGGCGAGGCGGGGCGGAGCGGGGTGGGGTGGGGCGGAGCGGGGCGAGGCGAGGCGGGGCGGGGCGAGGCGAGGCCGGGCGGGCGGGGCGGGGCGGGGCGGGGCGGGGCGGGGCGGGGCGGCCGAGGCAGCAGGGGCGCCCGGAGGTGAGGCTGGCCGGCTGGAGGGGTCACCGCTGTGACCAGCGTCGCCGCCCGCCCCCTCGCCCTTGCCGCCCCGGGCGCCGCGCCGCCCTCGCCCTGAGCACGCCCCGGAAAGGGTTGCGGCGGTGACCGCGAGGCGCCAGCGCGCGACGGACACGCGCGGGCTTAGGTGCGAGCACAGGACGACCCGAAAGCGGCTGCACCACCTTCTCTTGCAACAGTTTTACGTACTTTAGATCCACTGGCAATAACTTAAAATAACTTTCTAATTTCTTTATGTCCTTTTGTATTTTCATTTTTCTGCTTTTATGACATTTTCAAGTCAGGACGTTTACAAATACCTTGTAGTATGTAGTAAATTATATAAGAACTTGTGCACGTTTGATTCAGGGATAAAATGCAGAACTTGTAGTGGGACGAAACGCGATAGAAGAAGTGATTCCTTTTAGTGTTTAGAGTTTTTCGAGCGTGTTTGCTATGGTAATTTGTCCTGTAAGTGTAGTGTGTGTTAAAGTCCGGGAGATGCGGAGTTCGTGCTCCGATGGTGCGTCACATGCCATTCCCGTACAAGTGGATTTGCGAAAGGTTCCATCCAATTAGGGACGCTCTCTACCTACAGCTTTTGGTTCGGCTATCCTCCAGTTGGTCTCTGTAAAGCAAAGTAAAGGTAGAGGATTGCAAATGGTAGCGGAAATTTTAAAACCCGAGTCTACATAACATCTAGTAATTAGTAAATAAGTAAAAATAAATCATCAAAATTTGATAAAAAATATATTTTATACCACGGGCGTTAACTGGCTCTAATGATCGATTGGCGACAAAACCCCGAGGACCTTTGGCCGATAGGCGAGGGCGCGTCAACTACCGAGGTCATCAGTCCCGCAAGTGTAGTGTGCGTTTTTGCTCGGGAGGTGGTGGTAGTCTTCCTTCGCTGGATGGCCAGGTCCGGCGTCGACCTACCGACGGCTAACGAGGTTTTCCCCAACCAGGTACCTCCCACCAGCAGGGCACCGCTCCAGCCGGGACAAGTTCTAAGTCACCGACCGGTCTCCCGGCATGTGTAGTAGTGTAGTGCATGTTAGTGTAAGAGTGTGTGTAAGGGGTGAGGATAGGACGAGGAGGAGGAAGGAAAGATCGCGCGCAGTCCGTGGCCCGTTTGTTAGGATACTACTTCGGCATTCACCTGGTGTTGATCCTAGAAACCACGCAAAACTACCGATCAGTGCGGCGAGCCGCTAGAATTTCCCTCCAGACAACAACTGAATTCGACGTAGCCGAAAAACTAGTGTCGAAAATCCAGCCGCTCTCGGGGGGACCTACGACTTTCCGGTGAGAGGCACCGCAGTGACATAAGTTGATGCACTGAGTATATTCGATAAGGCGTAAAGTCCAATCGTGTTACGATAATATTTCATCTTAAACAGTTGGAGACTCCCGACCCGTGGGCAGGCGCTCTTAGTCCACCTACGGCTGCGGCGGCGAGGGGAGTCCACGTGGCCGGGCGGGGCGGGGCGGGACGGGGCGGGGCGGGACGGGGCGGGGCGGGGGCGGTCATCGTGCGGTCGGGCGAGGGGCGGGGCGGCCGCGGCGCGTGATCGTGGGCGCGCGGAGGAGCGACCGGGGCGGAGCGCGTCGCCGCGGGCGGTGGCCGGCGCACGCCCAGGCACGCGCTGCGGTCGCCCCGAGGGCGCCTCCACGGACACTTGCCGCTCTGGCGCACTTACCCTTCGCCCGGCTACACCGCGCCGCGCCAGTCGCTAGGTTACTGGCAGATCGTGACTGTTACGCCTTATGTAAGGGGACAGATGATATAAATCCTGTTGTAAGCTATCCAAACAAGTACTAGTAGCCCCTTGAATTACATTCATTATTGAGTATTTCTTCGCTTTTCGCAGAAACACAAGTTTCAATGTTCACACACAAATACATCCACACACATATGTAGAAAATTACACATGTGTATGTATTTATCCCGGCATAATTCGAATGATGAGTACAGAGATACTATTTCGTACTTCATCAACTAGATCCTACCCCAGTCCTGATCCCATTTCTGCATTGTATCTTACCAACGGCATCCCAGCTCTACCGGTGCTTCGTTCCTTCACGTGCTATCCTCTTTGTTTGGATCACATTTCCATCCCTTCGGCAATGGCTTGGCTACGGCGACTATTTCATTTCAAACAACCTCACAAAAAGTAAGCAAAATTTTCCAAAATAGTTTAAATATGATGTTGAAAGATAGGGGTGAAGTAGCATAGTTACATCCCGAATTTGTTACAAATATTGCATCAAAATAAGTGAAAATAAACGAACTGCATTTCAAATATAATTTTCTGTGGACAATACGTACATATATTTAAGCACATCTTAGGAGAAAACTCGTAAGAAAGAACGATGTTGCCCATGGCCATTTTTTGCATAAAAGTTAAAGAAAATCTTCATTTAGAACATGTCATACTGTAATTTGCTTAGCAATAAAATGTATTTGTATAATATATTTAAGGTTTTAAGAAAAAAATCAGCTGTTCTCTATCACTGAACGATATTATTATTTTAGAATATTTTTGTAAGAATGTGTCATATACATAAAAAATTGTAATATCTCAGCAAAGCTGACTCAAAAAATATTTTGAATTATAAAGTGAAGTTGTCAGCACATCCACATCGCATTTCTCGTTCTAGAAACAATTGAGTGAAAACGCACATTCTTCATCAAAATCCAGTCCCACCGCTGACTCTCTCCTGTTTACCAAAAATTCCGTATCTGCTGATTTATTAAAAGCCCTCTTCCTCTATTCCCTCGCCTTCCGTTTTTTCACCCGCCCTCGAGGACGGTGCAGGCGGGAGAATGGGGTGAGGCGGGAGAGCAGAGCCACGCAGAGAGCCGATATGAAAGACGCGACCCTCGCGGGAAAATAATTTCAAAAAGTGTCACAGCCGCCGCGAGACAAACGCCTCGCGCCTAAGGCCGCTAACCCACAGCGAGGGCACCCCCTCGCTTGCGGCCGCTCGGAGGACTCAGCCGGTCTTTCTGGGAGAGCCCTTGACGCGGCACGACGGAGGGGCGAGGCGGAGACGGTGGGCGATGATGCTGGCTCAAGTTGAAAGATGGTTAACCCAGGAGTGCTCGCAATAGATCTGTGAGATCCAAGCCACGGAAATTTGATGTTCCTGAATTACTGCGATGCATTAGTCGTTTGATATTTCATGTATTCCTTCTTTGTACTGTTCTGAGATAGCTTGACCTTTTATTTTTATCCTTTCGCTGAATCATTTCCTGTGAACATGTTCAAACTTGATTGATACGCTGCATTCTCATATACGTTGGGTTCAATGGTGCCAGTGCATGGTGAGCTCCTGACCTGAGTGATAGGTATCATGTCTATCTATTCAGAAAATGTAATAATTTGCGTTGGCTATAATCGACTATCATAATTTCTTATCAAAGAGAAAGATGTGCAGGAGACGTCAGTTGGGAAATGAAAAAATGCGAACTTTGCGAAATACAAAAAAGAGGCAAAACATTTTTGTAAAAAAGTAAAATGTATATTTGTTTATAACATTCCAAAGTAATTTGAGGAAATTGTATTTAATATTATTTAATTGGATAATATGATGTTTAATTATTTTTGCGTGTACTTTGCCAATTTTTACCTTTCTCAGCATAACTATTCAGAAAAGTATTCTGCAGAGTAAGATTCATTAACAATTGGATTGGGGGACATATACAAACTGAATGAAATACGTATTTTGAGAAAAAGGACCTTCAGATCATTCGCATTCACAAAAGGTAGCAGCTATATCTGCTAGATACATTGGGGGTACTCGGGTGTGTCTACCTTTTGCGAGCACTCCCGGGTTAAGGGAATATGAGCATGCAGAATTACTTCGTATAATTACTGGAAAAAACAGGAAGAATTTGGCAATTGCAGAGTTTAATGGTAAAATTAGTTGTGATATTAAAGAATAATAAATAAAATGATCAAGAAAGTATGATACAGAATTCACAAGAAAACGTCAAGAAGCGTATTCCTACAGGTAGTAGATGAAATACCATAGATGAACGTTTAGAAAATGAACATATAATTAATGTACAGACAGAGAGAAAGTGTATATAATAGATTACAGAAATCATAATAAATGCTGATCTTGGGCAAAATTACATGAATAAAAATTAAAATACTAAAAATAATAGATTTTGAGTACATTCAAGCTTTAAAGTTGTTTTAAACTACAACCGTAAAAAAATAGTTTGGATTGCGTTAATGAAAGAATTTCATTGAACACGGTAGTGCTTAATAAATTATCCTGCCCATCTGTCAGCATTAAATTGGTATAAACGTATTTTAAAAAAGAGAATATGTCGCGTACGTATCTACATTAATGTATTCTTATTCTTTAAAACATTATTTTAGTGATATTCTGTAACAACACTTGTTAATATCTGATTAAGGAATCTTAATTCAGAAACTACATCTTCGAATCTTAACCAGCGATGAATGATAAAAGAAGAACCATTGTGGTTGAGGAGAAAAATAAATATATTTAGTGTATATGAGTGCTTTAAGAGGAGAAGGGATTTACGAAAATGTGGTGCAATAGAAGTCATTAAAACTGGCAGAACACAAAGGTTGAGAATATAGATGAACGATTCAAAAGAAGTAAACGTTCTTTTCTCTTTAAAAAAATCGGTATTCAAGTAAAAGATCATGAATAGATATCATAACAAAGATAATCTAATAATGAGTGAGGCAAGAGAGGAAAGAGTAATGAAATGGGAGAAGGGAGAAGAAATGTGGGAGAAAAATTCGAACCAGTGGGGATCTTTCTGGACGAGCATGTTGGAGCACAGACGTAACGAAACCTGAACGACGAAGGTTGATGACCTGCAGCGAGAGAAAAGAGTGGCGACGAAGACAGCGAAGAGGCAGCTTTTGGAGGTAGGGAAGGGCGGCGGATCTCGTGTGTTATCCGCGCACAGCTGCGGATAAATTCCCTGCGCCCCACTCCGCCGCCAGCTGCGTCACTCGAGCCGCCCTTAAGCCGCCAGCCAAGCTCAACGTCCTCTCACTTGCTCCCTCGCCCGCCAGCCCCACTCAACCACACCCCGCCCTCTGCCTTACATGCCCTTCTTCTGCCTCTTTACCCGCCTTCTGCCTGCCCGCCAATTCCTCTTCCCGTCCTATTCCCACCCACCAGTCTCTCTTCACCCATTAGTATCTCTGTCCCCTTTCCCACTCGCCAGTCCCTTTTTCCCCCACTGGTCCCTCTACCGCCTTCCCATCCGCCAATTCCTATTCCCACCAGACAACCCCTCATACCGCCTGTCATCTCTTCTTCTCGTTTGCCTATCCTCTCACCTGCTGCGCCGTATGCAAATTCGCACAGTACGTTATGGCATTCAGGAACGTTGTATCTTCTGTGGAGAAGGTAAACATTGTGCACATAAGGTTTCCGGCTTTACCTTTGGGAGCTTGTAGAGATACTTGCATAAATGCATTAATTTTTGTAAAATATTTTTTGGTTAAGTTGTTAAAGAATTACAGATAAAACGATTTGGGTAATTTGTATACGTGATGAAATATAGAATTAACACCATCGTGTATTTTAAATAAAAATTATACACACACAACTTTACGATATCCACTATTTAAGTAATGACTTACGCGAGGTGAAGAACTCATTCATCGAGTCAGGGCATTCCGCCTAAAGAACATATTGAACAGAAAGTTTCGGAAGTACCATGTGTTCCAGGCAGCAATGAAGTTGAAGATATCTTAGCAAAGTAAGAAGCAATTAGCCAATAAAATATTGCTCTCTAACTTTCCAGAAAGTGAAAACTGCAATTAACGGCTGGTAGAATGGGTAGGACAAAGGAACCTCCAGCAGGCCTCCAACCTAAGGCGGAAGTTGGTATAGATCGCCGCGTCACTTGCAAGGAGCGAGCTGCCCTATCCCTCTGCGGGTCGCCCGTGCAGCCGACGGCTCTGGCCGCGAAGGCAGCGCCTTCTGCTGGTGCAGCGACGACGGCGTCGAACAAGAACCCGAGCGCCGCGAACAGGACACGCGGCAGCGATGGGGGTGACAGGGGCAGCAGAGAGGCGGGGCGGAGACGGGGGAGGTCCCGTGACAGAGACGGGGGTGCTACGAGGCGTGTAGAAACGCAGAGGCGGGAGTTGAGGCAGGGAATGAAGAGACTGTGGAAGAAGCGCCAGTGGCGAACGTAGAAGTCCCCTTTTGAAACAGTTTCTATTCTATCGCTGTCACCCTACCTCCACTTCTACGTTCGGCAGGAGGCACCGTCACAGACGTGTGATCACAGATGCATCGAAAGATGGAAGCAGAGGTGCGAGCAGAGGCTCGGAAAAAATGTGAATGTTGGGGGAGGGGAGGCGGAGGGGGCTGGAGGAAGGAGAGGTGTGGCAGAGGTCACGGCAACGTAAGCCGCAATGATAGTAGTCGTGGGCGTTTGTAGAGAGATTCAGGTGGTAATGATGGTAATGGTGGCTGCTCTGATCGGTAGTTTTCTCGTGGTTTCTCCGATCAACACTGGGAGAAGCAGGAGCAGTACCCTAACAAACGGGCCACGGACCGCACGTGATCTTTCCTTCCTCTTCCTTGTCCTATCTTCACCCCTGACACACACACACACACACACACATACACACACTAATATGCACTACACTACCACACACGCGGGAGAGCAGTCGGGGACCTATAAATTGTTCCGGCTGGGGCGGTGCCCCGCTGGTGGGAGATACCTTGTTGGGGAAAACCCCGCTAGTCGATGGTAGGTCGGCGCCGGATCTCACCATCCACTGTGGGGAGAGCAGCACTACCTCACGATAAAAAAACACGCACTACACTTACGGGACTAAAGGGTTGACGCTCCCGGAATCATTTACAATCAATCAATGTGACGCTGGCGGCACGACAGACAGAGGCTGTTGAAACTGGGCAAAGGTGGTCGAAAATGGGAGAAAATGAGCCAGGGCGGACGACGGCAGCTGCGGCGATGAAGCCGTGTGCGGGGAGGGCGGGGGGCGAGGGGCTGAGGTCGCGGCCGGGTCAGGTACGGGGGCAGCGGAGGCAGCTGCGGGCGAAGCGACGGCTGCCGACTCAGCGGAGGCCTCGCGGCCGCAGCGACCGCGCTCGGATTCGCTGCTGGGGCTCCGACCGCGCCATCCCGTTTCCTCGCTAGAACGGCGAATTGGATCCTCACTGACACACCATAAGCAGAAGTACGACTAGGAAAGGGGTTTACTGACTTGTGCTTCTCCCTTAATATTTCACTGATTTACTCACAAGTACCTCAACTTCTTTAAAGAAAAAATGTAAATAAGGCCGAGGCAGCAACGGGAGTTACAGCAAGCAAATAAAAATAGGCAACTACTAGGAATATAAAATGCAGTCATATTCATTTTATTTCTTGGGCAAATAGAAACTTTATTTAAGGATAGTGAGTGAATAAGACGTTTATTCTGAAGTTCTATTTCAAAAATATTTTGGTGAGAATCACATTCCATTTCGTCACAAAGTGTTGAAGAAAAAGTTATTTTAGACAATTATTATTAAAACAAGGAACATATAAAACTAATGAAACATGTTATAAAAACGGCATTTTTATTCTGGCATGTATTTGTAATAAAACTTAAAGTTTACCCTATGCGTTTTATCTCAAATATTAACAAAAAATAAAATCTAGTCTTTTCGCACTTCCGCAACTAGAACAAAAGCGATATGCCAGTCAGTGGAACGATCAAAGTATCACAGGTGTTTGCATTTTTCGCCAGATCTTCCCATCTTAGCGCACCCCCTCCAGCAAGCTGCTCCCCTCGAAGTACGCACAGCAGGGGGCGTTGCACATGGCGCCCGCGCGAACCCTCCTCTCGCACCGCGCTCTCTTTACATGGATATGAACAACTCATGACTTATCCATATTTCACGAGCCGCAAATAAAAATTGATCTTAAATCGCGAGCCCGGCCCGCGGTGCATATTTCACTGGCGCACGAGCCAATCAGCGGCTTGTTTGCGTCCCCGGACCACCCTTCACCCACCCCCCTCCACAACCACCGCCGTCGTTCTGGTCCTCGGGCATGCCACCCTCCTGGTACGTCGATATAAAGTCGCCACGGAAGCAGAAATCGGTCGTCGATATGTAGACACAGGTTCTTCGCCGGATATGAAAATCCGAGTCGCTGGAGTTTCTAGTTGGGGGAATAATTCTTGCGGGGGAAAAAGGAGCTTTGCATTTCTCTTTGGGAAATCTTTGGAATCGATTCTTTGCGCACAGCAAGAATGGTTTTGTGAAGTCTTGTTCAAAACGCGCGGTGTTTTCTTAGAAAACATAATTCGAGAATTTGTTTTCACTAACACGAAAAAGCAATGCATTTTTTTAAAATGACTTCTCAAGCGTAATTATAGTTTCAAGTAAAATAAATTAACAAATGTAACCTGAGAGAAAAAGTATTATCGTTATCATCTGTAAAAAGAATTTGAAACGATAAGCGAAGTCTTTCTATAACACATGTTGCACGTCGTTCTTTCTTATCATTAAGGGCAATATTGAATGCTGATGTAATTTACAGAAAGGAATTGATTACGTTGAATTTCCTTTAATTTCAGCTATATAATGCGTGGTATATGTTTTGAGATCCCATTATCTGCTATGATTCATTTCATATTTGGAGAAGAAAGCGATAAATGTTTTGTTACGCTGCAAATTAATGCATACCACAAGCGGATTGATGAGGAATTTAATTAATTTGTAGATTAATAAATGTTTGACATAATCAACCGAAATAATGCGTGGAGAGCCAACCTCTCGGCTAGAAAGAGAACATGTTTATGTAGTTTATTTCTTCAAATAATCATGCACTGCAAGAGCGCACCAAATTTGCTAGGTAAAAATCATGGAATTTAAGCAAACTGAACTAAAATATCTCAGTACTTCTTCAGTGATGTCCGAATTCAGCGTTTTATTTTAGTGATATGTTTTATAATGTATGCGTATAATACTATTATTGGTACATTATTGTCAATCTCTAGATTTAAATGTCAACATTCACTTGTATACTGTCATCTCTAAAAGTTATCACTAATTAAAAAACGAAAGATTACAATGTTCAACAAAAATGCACTTTGATTGTTCCATCCCCACTCATTATCATCCTATCACCTCATAATTCATAATTCAAGGCTTCACAACTTGTCTTACCGAG